>CAJPEV010005746.1:0-13378 GCA_905338385.1 Darwinula stevensoni
TGAATCTGCCCCAGAGTCCTTCATCGTCATCCTCTTCCAAGAAATATAGACGAAATAAAGTTAAAGAAAAGATAAAGTCGAAATATAGACGAAATAAAGTTAAAGAAAAGATAAAGTCGAAATATAGACGAAATAAAGTTAAAGAAAAGATAAAGTCGAAATAAAGTCGAAATAAAGATAAAGAAAAGTTAAAGAAGTTTCGTGAAAAAGGCCCCAGGGGCGTGTCTTTTTTGCTAGAGGCTCTGCGAGCTCTATTGAGACCCCCAGCATCCGATGATGTTATTTTAAGGGTTAGCTGCTCAGCGTTCTCATAGTTCGCTCTGTTTCGCTCGCAGCTGCTTGCCCAATAGTGACGTCATTCAATGAAGAGGTCGTGCCTAACCAATGCGTCTCAACCTTTGCAGCAGAGTATGGAGCAGGAATCACCAACGGGAAAGTTTTAGTGAAGAATCTTGTAGCTGATCTCCAATCAACATTCCCTTCTGTGGAATCAAGAGCGATACTGCTATATGCTCGTACAAGGACATTCATTAGGGTCAAGTTCTTCAACAGGAACATTGTGACAGAAGGCACCACCTTAAGAAAATGAAGTAGGGGCAAAGGTCATCTTTGGTTTGATTGGATCCAACCATTATTTTCATATTCTAAACCTCATAAGCCACCTATGAAAGTCCTGGTTTCATTTTATCCAGTCGGATTTAATATACTTTGATGATTTTTTCTTACATCTCAGTTTCAATACCTTTTTTGCACATGTTTCCAGCTATACATGCCCATAATTATTAACCCTTATCGCACGAACGTCGCGACTGCTGTGTTTCACAGAATGCATTTTTCCATGGCCTAAAAGGTACAAATGCTGTACCGCAACTTTTTTGGGGGGGAAAAGCTCTGGTATTAAATGAGTAATTCAGTTAACAAGAATTTATGAGCTTTGTAGAAAATATCTGGCTGTCAGCGCTTACGCGAGAGATTAAAATCCGTCCGGTAAAGGTTAATCCGTGGAAGTGTAGTACTAGTTACTGACTTAGATCTATTCCAACATTACATGTCGAATATATTTTGCTTCATATATCAACCCTTTTGTACTTGATCCAATGAGTCTTATTATGACTGGAATGGAAAATTTAGAGAAGTGGAATCTCCTACGAATAAAAAGTAAAAAAGATTGCTGACAGAGGAATGGATGGTAAGAAGCAAGCACTCTCATTCCTAATATAGAGCTTGCTGAAGCTACATGTCAGCTAAGCATGTAAAGCCCCCTCGCACTTTATTCAATCCTGCGGATTTTTCATTTTACTTACTATTAAATACTCAGAGTTAATCACACAGTAAATGTATGCCTCCCCGAAACTTATCAGTTTCAAGTTGATTGTCACAGCATAGGCGTACGTACGTGGTATGTGTATTACAGATGGCCGACCTATGTGGCCAAACCATTGGGAAAAAGTGGAACCTACGAAATAACAGCAATAAATTCAGAATGAATGCAGCTGAAATTGATAGGATGAAAAAAAAGGTTAGCTGTTGGACTTCACATGAAGGCGAGCTCACGCACATGGCTCCCTGATCCTTCCACGGTGACGTCATGAGCGGCAGCCAATGAAAAGCAACCAGCTGAGCTGAGACTTATATTCTATCTACCTTGAATCTAACAGCCTCCTTATTGTTCTATTTAAAAATTCCTGGCAGGGCCGCCCAGAGGTTTCCAGGGGCCCTGGGCAAAACTAAACCAGAGTCCCCTTGGGGGCTCCCTTGAGGCCCTTTGGAGGTCCCCTTTGGGACGGACCCCTTGATACGTGGGGCCTGGGGCAAATTTCCCCAATTGCCACCCCTCTGGACGGCCCTGATTCCTGGTATGATAGGATGCTGAAATTTGATATACATGTAATTCTAGGAATGATTTCGAACAAATATTTTAGCCTGGCGTACGGGATCCTGGGAGCCTTTTTTTGAGAATGGGTAGGGGACATTTCAATAGGTTTTTTTTTTCCTATATGCATGACTGCAGGGAGCTTCCTAAAGGGAACCTTTAGAAAATAATCTAGAACCCCTGAAAGAATAGCATCATGCAAGTTTTCCTATGTTGCCTTATGATGGATTTTATCCTTAAAAAGCGGACAAAGACGACATCTTTCTATTCGCTATAGCGCTATTCCCACCTCAGTGTTACCTCTCCCTTCTGAAAAATTCAACCAGTCCTGTTACTAAACAACTCCAGTAACCGTGGACGTCCTATTAAATGAATTGGTACAAAACCTTTACATTCCATTTTGGACTCCCCATTGGCGTGAACTGGTGCTTCACACAAGATTATTCCAGAGTTCTTACAGTGCAGTCATGTGGTGTTATTAGTGTGGGAGTTCCTAATGTGTCCGGATGTTGATGATGCTAATTGAAACTGATTCTAATTTAATGTCTACCGTGCCGGTGGGATCCATAAGGAAAAACGAGATGAAGCAACAGGAAAAAATTTTATATTATAAAGTACAAGTCAAACTCAAATACACACATCCACTCTGCCCAGACCCATGCAGTCGAAGGGAAAGGAAAGAGAGATTTGGTGATAGTACAGACCAGAAGAGGTTCCACCCCGGAGGAACGATAGATCGCATTCACATATATACATTACAAGAACGTCCACTGCCTCCTTAAGGTCAGAGTTTTTCTCCTTCTCCCACGACCTGGCCAGGACGACGTCTCTTGGAGTTGGGAGGTGCAAGAGATCTCGGAACTGGCGGTCGCTGAGCATAGTGGGGATGAGGCGGACTGTTTCTTCGCGCTTGGTGGTGGTGGCGTGATTCAGGAGAAAACCGCGGCGCGAGACCGTGCCAGGCTGACGACAGGTCGATGAAGGCAGCTGCGGTCTTCTTTCTCCGTTGGAATCCGGCCTCGATGTGAGTGGTCAGTGCCAGCACTTGATCGGCACAGCTTCGGTGTGGCCGGAAACCTGCCTGTTCCGGTGGTGTGGTGGCATCCAGGACCAGGGCCAGGCGGGCCAGGATCACTCGCTCCAGCAGCTTATAAGCTGTGCAGAGGAGCAATATTGGCCGATAGTTTCTCGGGTCATCGGCGCCTTTACCTGGCTTGAGGAGCGCGATGACCTTTGCCTTCCTACAGGATTTTGGCAGTTTAGCGGTGGAAATGATCTTTGTGAAAAGCTTGGCAAACCAAGCTCTTTCTGGTTCCTCCCCTTCATGTCCTATGATGGTCACCTCCGTCTCGGAGGTGACCACAATAGGATGAGAGGGATGGCTTTGGTGGTAATAAAATAGTAGTCCAAAAGACATAATCATTATTTGCTGCTCCTGATTACTTAAGTGGGATATTTACATATTCTTATACTTTTTTTTTTGCAAAATAAGCAATCAAATATTTTCCAAACTTAAATGTAACCACCATTGTCATCTGAAGCACTTCAGAATTCTGGCGGCAACATGGCCATTAAAACAACTTTTCCAAAAGGTAATCCCAAATCGCAAAATGACACAGCATTGTCTGACAGCAAGCAGGCCAGTCAATGAATCCTCTCCTAGCCACCTAATGGCCGGGAATTTTACATCTAACGAGCCCTTAAGCCAAGGAAAAAGTGATGCCCCAAGTAGCACACTCACGTTGAATCAACGTTGATTCAACGTCATCTCGTCAACGCAGCTAACGTTGAAACCATGTTACTTGTCAACATTGATTCTATATTGAAAGTTCATTTTAATCAACAATTGATTCAATGTTCAAAACCAACAATGCAACGTTGCTTCAACATTTGCTTATCAACGTTGACTCGATATTGAAAATTCATTTTCCTCAACGTTAAAAAAATGTTGAATCCACTTTGAATCCACGATGGTTCAATGTTGATATGATAGGTCTCAACAATCTCTTTAATTCGTGCGCATGCGCGTTTCATGACACAAGTATTATTGAATATCATCTGGACACGATCTCCATCCTCCGAATCCTCTTTTTTAAGAGTATCCCCCATCCAAAGACAATGTGATCTTAATACCGAGATGAGAAAGAGGCATCCTACTCCCCCGGAAGCAGGAGGACACCTGCGTGATTACTGTGATGTAATAAGAGACTACCCTCAGTCCACGTATCCTTCGGCAGTGATCATGATTTGGATTCGTCCTCCAAGACAGGGCGTCGTGGTCTCATGGAGTAATATGACCTCGCAAACTTTTTTGTGTCCATCACCCTCCACAGAATTATCCTGGGTCCTGTTTGGTTGGATTACCAATTTAGTCGAATATGTACAGCAAGTCAAATACCTTCCCTGGCGTTGTTCGTGGATGAAATATCAAGTACTGCTCCAAAAGTACTAGAGACGCGTACTGATTGCATATATAGGGTAACTAACCATGTTGGGCAGGTAGTCGCCATCACATTTTGCAGTCAGGAAATATTGTTTGTTCGCATGTCTTGCTGGATGTCTCGCCTGACATCTGTTGATGTAACGTTGACCGGACAACGTTCTCGCAAAATAGCTCTTTTCAACATCGAATCAACATTGAATCAATGTTAAAGGATTGATGCCATACTAAAGAGTCTTTTTAATTAACATATAAGCAACGCTGACGCAGGCAAAGTTGTTTCACGTGAGTCTGTCCTTTCTTTGGATAACCTATAGTATTTCGAGATGTATCAAAGGCATTCAGCATACTCAGTCATGTTGCACAGCAATAATGAAAAAAAGGTTAAAATGGGAAATTCTGTTCATGATGACCACGCACCATCAAGACTGTCCCAGAATAACACTTCTGTATTATTAGTAAGGAAAATAGAATGATTTCAGCAGCCATTCAGTTCAAGTTTAATTATAATCTATCTAGCTAGTGTCGTCACGTCATTTCTCCTACACTAAGCCCTTGATGGTCTATCCCAAAGACGTCGGTGCCTTTTTCGGGAAATAGGTCTAACACAGTGAGGTTTTGATTCCTTGCTCCAAGTTCTGCGAGCCGAAAATGCTATTCTGCTTGCTTGATGAAACGAAATTCGAGTGCCTTTCAGGCACAGTCTTATTTGCTCTAAATCGAACGTTTAATCTTGAAAGAAATATTACCTAATAGATTGGCTGAAGTGATTGCAAACATTGATGGAGTGAGCATTAAAAAACATCAATTAGGCCTACTGCAGATACTTCGACCGTGAATGATCCAGCATTGAATGAATGTTGGCCCAATGTGGGTGTATAAACGGTGACGGTCACCGCGTTGAATCAATGTTGATTTAACATGGATGTAATAACAGTGATACATCCAATCCACACAAAGTCAACAATGATTCAATGTCTCATTCCAAACACGTCGGTGACTATATCAGGGATGAAAATGCCAGATTTGTCAGATTTCCAAGTGCTGCTTTATGTCACGTAAGCCCAACATGCTATCAGGCGAGCCACTGCCCCTGAACTTCGCGGATATAACTCGATGGTTGCCCACCGAGTTTCAGTTACAACACCACGAAAGTGTGAAGCCTCCGAGATTTAAAGTTTTGCATCGATGCTGGTTTCTTTCGTATCCAATGCAAGAGGGAAGAGTTCTTCCACCGAAAGCTTTTAGAAGTGCCCACATTTCATTTCCAATATCTCAAAGTGGAAAGGTCAAATAAAAAATGAACTTTCCCCAGTAGCCAGTAACATTGAATCAACATTGATTAAATGCTGATTCAACGTCTGGATAATGATTAATTGTTAGGTGCTACAAGGGTCCTCGATGAAGTCAGGAGACTTGATAACCTCCTTAAAAGCAAAAGAAACCTTTTTTTTTTTACTGAAAAATTACCCTGGTGACCCTTGATGGCCCTTGTGATCCATCAGTCACAGGGCCATTAAACTCCGTCGTCCAGGTGTCCCACCCCTGGGAAACTACACTCTTAGAAAAAGGGGAGCGATTTTTCTGAAAAAAGAGAGTAAAATAGCTAACCCGTTTCACTCCCCCCCCTTTCACTCTGGGAAAGGAGCGAATTTACTCCATCACCAAGGAGTAAAATTGCTATCCTCCTCCATGAGTAAAAACGCTCCCATCAGAAAGTGATAGGGATGTCATGAAAATACGAAAATTCTCATATATACTGTTTGTCGCTTTCACTCTCGTACAGGAATTGACCTACTACTGACTGTACTGATTACAGCATACGTCAGAGGGTGAATCACCTCTTATAGGTTTCGTGGAGTGTCCGGGATATCAGTCCCTTACTACCTCATTTAATTGAAATGTGATTGAAGTTCACTGACATTCTCTGCATATTCTAGATCTCCTATGCGGATAAAATGATGCATACCAAAAGGGTTCTCAATATCAATATGAGCTTGTTTTTTGGCCTGGACTCTATGAATATGTCTTGGATATGCTGATAACAAATGAGGAAGTGTCCGTGTTTATTGATTCCTATAATGAGACTAGGTGAGACATATGGCAAGGTACTAAAGAACCCTGCGAGGGACGATTCCAGGGAAAGAGGGAAGGGAACTTTTGTGTACTGAGTAATAAGAGAGTAAATTCGAAAAGCTCACGGTGTGCTCACTTTCTACTCTCCAAACGCTCGGAATTTTCTAAGAGTGTAAGGTTTAAAGTCCAGGGCTAAGGTCACACCGATCTATCCTCACAAATACACTTTCGTTTATTGGTATGGTACATGGCTAGATTTGAGCATGTCTTCAAGTCAATAGATTAATTAGCTTGAAAGAAAAAGAGGAAATATATTATTTTTGTTTAATCTCCTTTTTCTACTTTCACGTTTGTATTGAAGTAACGCCACCATGTATGATGCTCACAAGAAATGTTATTTTTTCTTTTTTCTTGTTTGCTGCGATAGAATTTTGGCCAGGCGTCATTTCAGCCACCTTCCTATCTGCATAAATCGAGAATTTCTCTTGATTGAAATGTATTATGGGCGATTGGCTAAATTATTCAATGAACCCTGATGAGTTACACAAAATGATCCTAACGGTAGGCATAAAACACAAGTGATTTTCTACTGCAAAAGAATCCATTGACTCGAGGCTGATTTAATGTTGACACTTCCACCGCGGAAAGCGCAGCATTGAATCTATGTTTAGTCAATGTGGGTGTATAAACGATGAAAGTCGCTGCGTTGAATCAATGTTGATTTAACATGGAAGTATAAACCTTCAACAGTGATACATTCGATCCACACCAAATCAGCGTGGAATCAATGTTATGTGTTACCTGGGGCACAGTCAAGAATAATGAAGTTGATTAATTAAAAAGATTGTGGAGGAATGGAAATAAAAAGTTTTGTTATAAACAACTGCCATTTTAAAGACATCCATATTTTAAATTAAGATGTAGAGTGCCAATATTCATCAGGACCTTTCAGATTGAGCAGCTGCTTTCCATAAATAAAATCCAAGATCAGTGGTTTGAACACAACTGCTGCATGCATCCTGGGAAACTCCTGAAAAGAAGGAACTTAGTCCATCATGACTGGCAGAAGACCAGTTGGTGGACATCACATGGAGCAACTTTGTGTGAAAGGATTCTTAAAAGAGTGCCAGAATCCCACCCAATTGCATTGAGTTCATTGCCCAGGATATTAGGGATGCTGGAAGATGCTTCTGGACCTGCTTGAAAAGCAAGAGCATCAGGTAATGATTAAAATACATGAAATATATATATTCATAATAAGTAAATGAATAAGAAATAAATTTTTTCTACATGAAAGGTAGGTGATGTAGAAGAGATTCCAACCAAAGGCTCATACCCCTCACCCAAGCATGTACACATATCTATAGCTTCTATCACAGAAATTTAAACACATGGTCTCCATTGTCCAATAAAGATAAACAATATGATACTTCATGCCTTTATTTTATAAGCATTTCAGAAGGTGACAAGCCTCATCACAGTGCTAGGATGTCAATCGGGAAACACAAAATGCAGATGGCTAACTTCCTTTAAACGGAAGCATTCCATAGTAAAGTCCATGTAGGAAAAAGCAGAACTGTCACCATACTAAACAGCCAGTTTCCATAAAAGTGACTATCCATAATGCTGTACATGACAGCCCTATTAGCAGCACCAAAAGTCTTACTGGCAAATGAGATCAGTGGGACTCCAGGATACTCCAGGTAGGTATCCAGAGCACATGCAAAAAACAGCAAGGACAGAGGGTGTATCATCAAGATGAGGCATCGTTGGACAAGTAATTGCAAAGAGCTCTTGGAATCAGAGATCATTAATGCCACAGGGGTACAAAGGATCCCCAGAATTAAGGCCAGAGAGAAGTTATACACAGCCAAAGAAAATAGACAAGTCGCAAACTCAATCAAAGCAATACAGTGCAGAACTTGCACACTACTCTTATTACCATGCAGTTTTTTCTTCAAGACCCATGGCTGGAAAAGAAAGACAGCAGAAAGTGTCAACAATCCAAAAAATACAGACTGTTCAGAGTTAATTCCAAGATTTTGTCCCATCAAATCAAATGCTGAAAGTGAAGCATTTAAGGTGAGCCCAAACACATGGGCAACCAACCATGTTGGCAGGGTAGCAAAAAGGGTGAAATCTACATTATCAACACCCTGTTCTGCTGCTTCGAGAGTCTGTGTCCAAAGTACAATGATCCGAAGCAGCACCCCACCAACCAATAGAGCAAATGAAGGAAAATACATCCCAATAGAAATGTAACGGTTGGAAGAAGGAAGGAGATAGAAAAAGAATGACTGATGAAATCGCTCAAGAAGATTGTTGAGGCTGCGAAACATCCCCTCAATGGCTCGCCCTAATTGATCCATTCCTAGAGTGGCATGCTTCAGTCTACCCTTGGCGACTTGGGGCCCCACAGCTTCAAGAGTTACAGCAGGTATTCCAAACTGCAAGAACAGGCCATGGTTGCCATTGGGGATTCCAGTACTTTGTCCCTTGACAACATTAAACAATGCAAGTATTGCATCTTTCCCAGAGTTCATCTGTTCCATATGAGCAGCAGCTCTGTGCTTCATGGTGTGCCAAATTCCTTCACGACCACACAAGCGATGTGCTAGATTTACCAAATCCAAGTTAGGCAACTGTCCATTCAGACCTTCTATCTTCACCTCCACATATGCATATGGGAAAGTTGAGACCTCCAGATTGAAAGCTGCCTGTATAGAGCCACTTCTTCCACTCAAATCTCCTGATCTCAGGGAGCCAGACCCACATGATACATGATGGTAAGCTTCAAGCCATGCTTGTATCCCCAACTGTTCATGCTCTGTCATGAGGAAAATGACATCCTTTGCCCAATAAGTATGTCTCTTGAATTCCTTCGCTAGAGACAACATCAAGGCAAGGGCTGGTAAATTGTTGGGATGCATGCCATCTACCAAGCGCAAAGGTGCACTTAAAACAATTGACTCCGTACTTGAATGACGAGGGGCACGCAAAATGCCATACACATTCCTACCAGCAAACACTTTCTCACTCGGACCATATGGGAATTCTGCAGAAAAATTGTGTGAATAAACATCAAGTCCAATTCGACGGAACTCAGCAAGGATCCAAGCTACAGCAGCATCACGTTTCACTTCTGTTTTCAGTCTTTCGTGCACTTGTGTAAAATCTTCACCCCTATAAAATGGATCAACCAGACCTGGCAGCAATGCATTCTCAGAGAAATAAGTTCCAGCATTGAATGACTTGAAAGCCAGAAGACAAAACCAAATTATGCCAGCTGTATAGCTGAGAAAGGAAAGCTTCCCATAATGACATTCAACAAAAATAAGAAGTTTGCTCTTCTCAGTACTTGGTGTTGTGAGGAACCCCATGGTTCAGCACCACTTGCTTTTAGGTACACACGTGCTCATCAAGTCTGATTGTATCTGCAAAAAAATTTCAAAATAGTTACACATATGCTAATAACACTTTAAAAGGATCTGACTAAATGCTGAGTGGGTTCATGCATGTGCTAAAAATTAGGTGAATCTCATGCAGGGGAAATATTTATTTAAGAGGAAAGCTGTAGCAAAGGCAACCAACACAGAAGCCAAAATGAAAACCCATTCATTTGAATTATTTAAATGTATTAAATTTGAGCCTTGAAAAGTAACAGAATGTTGGAATTCCCAGTACATTTCCTGCTCTCAATTTCTATCTCCCTCAATAGAACCCCATACTTCCTTTTCCATGAGGTGCAGAAACCCATCTCAAGGATAAGAATTAGACTTTTTACTATGGGCATAAATCAGAGCATTGCATTAACAGCTTCAAATATGATAAAAGTCTGAATCTTATATTGCATAGACTTGCACATAGTAACATGACAATTTAATGCAGACCTTAGCAACATACATAAATGCACATTCCAAATATCAGGTCAAGCCCAGACATTATCTTAACCTTTTAATGACTGCTTTGAATATAGTAAGCCATGTACCTTGCACAGCATTATTTCTCTGAATATGGACTTCCATCAAACATTTTTATTACCCTGTAAGTGCAAAGACAACTCTCAGAGAAATTGCATGTGCACAATGACAGTGCTCAACAGTTAAATATGAAAAATGCATATATATGTGGGCACAGCCTATTAAACCATCTGCAGCAGACCATGTATACATGGTCACAGGGTTAAGATTGGACATGAAATCAAACTACTGCATTGCATTTAGGGATCCTAGGTGTCCCACTCACAATAAATCTGAGAATCCTCATTTAAATCTGAGGATCTGATCCAACATGTATTCATATTGACACAGATTCATTGCTCAATCTATCCACTTGTACTGTGAAAGGCCAGGATTCTAAATATGGCTGGATTAATATTTTGACTTTAAAAAAATAAGTTGATATTGGTGAGATCTGTTTTGGCATTTATTTTTGAACAGTATACATTCGATTGGCTCTTTTTTTTTTTTACTGTCATTTGTCTTTTTCCACATAATGTGGGAGCTGATATAAGCATAAGGATTAGGGAGCCCAATGATAAAATATTGGGCTAGGCTAGGACCTGTTACTACTCCTGTCTTGAACTTAACTCAACACTTGCATTTCCAGTCCTGTGTCAAATTCAGCACCTGCCCAAACCCCTTCCTGGATGCCTAGGCCCAAGAGGGCAGATGAGGGAGTGAGATTTTCAGTCAAGCACAAATGTCAGTTCCCACTTTGTCATCCCCCAATCGATCACTCAATTGTGGACTTATCATGCTCCCATCTTACACTGTTTCCAGATTGAATTCATACCCCCCTATAATATTGATTGAAGGTAGTATCATATTACACATGGGTGATTATATCTATCACCTGATGAAGTGGAACCTCTGGAAATGTGTGGTTCCTTCATACTCCATTATAGGTGGGTGGTACAAATTCACCTCACCTTACCTCACCCACAGAGCAAGAGTGATCACTTTCATTTTCACTCCCTACCAAAAGAATGAAAATTACTCCAGATAACATGTATTTTCTCCCAAACACATTCTCCTGGTTGCTACAGAAAATTATCCTGAAGAGAAGAGGCAGAATGTCATTTGCTCATCCAAAAGAAAAATCCCAGGCAAAGTTTGAGAACTAATAATAATTATAATAATAACTATTTTCATTGAAAAAGTGCAGGTCTCAATATCAACTGATGACTGGAATACCTTCCAAATGATCCATGCTAGGTTGAAGGCTACTGTTAAATTGGCTGAGTATGCTATTTCAAAACCAAAAGCTAAAACATAATCAAACCAATCTCATTGGTGAACTTTGGAACACCCATGAGAATTACCAGCCCTACATCTGTTTATTTCTGGTTCTCTTCTCAAATGAGTTCACAAACCTTCTTTAACCCTAGAACTGCAGACCATTGATAAAATCAACTTGGTTGGCCACCATGCTGCTTCTGGAAGTTCTGGGGTTAATGAAGTAGTTTAGACACCTTCAATAATCCATCACTTGACAGCCTGACTTGCTACATTGCATACTGTACTACTATATTTAAAAATTTAAAGAAAAATATTCTGATAGGGATAATAGAATCCCCAATATTATTCTAAGGCAGTGTCTATTGACTGCACTGGCTGTGATATGACATGATAGAGCTTCCAGAACCCCCCCCCCCCACCACCCCCCTAACACAGGAATGTCTTTCAAGGTAGAGAAAGGTGCTTCCTCTGCCTTGTAGGAAGATTTTGAACTACATTTTTCAGCCTACTTGCCTAATTGAGGATGTTTCATATTGGAAAGTGGGGAAATTCTTAGCCTGTGGGCACCTGCTTAGATATCAACTTTTGATAACACCCATCAAGGACACTATTCCTTGCACACTGCAAGGGCTTTGAGTCAGGCCTCTGCCCTGACTATATGACTTTTGTGAAATCCTACATCTCAATAGGTACTTAGATTGGAATTGCTGAAAACAATATACATGGCCCTGGTAGGAAAGATGGAACATGATGGAAGTCATTACTCTGGAATATGCAGCAGCTTATATGACTTTTAGGCATAACCTTAGAAATCCTTTTCACTTCAGAATGAAGCCAGCTTGGCCACAACTTTGAAACGGGGCTTTTATCTATAGAATGTAGGCCTCAAAAAACTGAGGAGATGCCATGAGTCAGGTGACTATCACCTCGGCTAATAGACACTTTCTTATTCTAAAGCTCTGTAAACTACACACCTTAACTAAATCCCCTGACCATTATACTGAAAAAACTAATCTCCACAGGGCATTTCCCCAACAATCTGAAAATATCCTTAAATTATATTTATCCCATAATTTAAAGCAGGAGACATATAGTTTGGCGAGAGTTACGTAAGATCGCAACTTGTTCCTCGCCATGGGCAGACATTGAAAGTGAGTTGCATGGAATCCAGCCGACATCGTGACGGCCACATATATACACCAAAGCCTGGGTTTACAGCCTAACTCAATGCATTGCCCACAGAAAAATCGCATTGCACCTGAGTCACACGCGCAGGCCGGCTGTTCGTCGCCATGACACCAATGTTGCCACATCCTTTTCTCGCTGACGAACCAAACTTTCTTACAAGCTGCTGGACGGCACAGCAAGATTTCAAAATTCGTACAGGAAAGAAAGTGTAAAACTTACAAATCACGTCCTGAAGCCATAAGCATTGTAGTCTTCCTCTTTCATTCCTTCATAAGCAGACGACGAGAATGGATAACAGCCAGTTTCCCTTGACCTCCCTCATCTCCTACAACCTGTTTCCACGAGCACTCCATGCTTCTGTTGTGCCATCATATACAGGGAATTAGGAGCGGAGTGCCGCCTCTGGGAAACAAAATTATTCAAAGCTATAGTAACGGCCGAGACACACTAGGTTCAGGGCCGGATTAAGGGGGGGGGGGGGGGGGGGCAAAGGGAACAGTTGCCCCGGGCCTCACTCTTCCAGGGGGCCCCGAAGGAAATAAAAAACGTTAAGTACAAAAA
>CAJPEV010005748.1:0-13369 GCA_905338385.1 Darwinula stevensoni
CAAATTATTTTAATTATCAACACCCCCGGACCCCCATTATAACAGGTATAATAGTAGTTTTAAGAAAAGAAGATGTTAAAATTTATACAAAGGTATGTATTTCTGTAATAGCCCAATTTCACTACGTTGCATTGCGCTAAACATAAATATCCACGGTATTTACCACTATAACCAAACAAAACAGATTGGATACTATTTTGTTTGTAACATTGGTATTATTTGAATTAGTAATCGGTCAAAAAAATGAGCTAAACTATTTAATGCACGGTATTATACAAAAAATTGTTTGAGTTATTTTTAATGCAGATATAGTATAACATGCATTATATTTACTTATTAAATTAAACGTATGTCCTTAAAAATTCTATCCTTTTTCATCCTGTTTACATTAGGTATAGGTATTGAAAATCTATACTGTCAGAATGGCTTCACGACCAATAATAATGAATTGGAAGAACTATATGATCGATACTCTATTATTTATCCCAATGCAGATTTATTCACCAATGCCAGACCATATAATCGAAGAGATATAGGCTATATGGTCTACGAGCAAATGGAGAAAGACTCTAATTTCTCAGATCCATTTCTACTACCATATTTGAATAATGAGTTCCATGACAAATGTATTTTTTCTAGAAATGTTTTGGATAAAAAGAAAAAACTTCATGGCTTTTTCTATCCAAATGATGCCGCTTTTGCAGCAATAAATCATGAAATGCTCAGTATGCGAATCAACCCGATATTGGAGTTAAAAGCAGGTAAAGAACAGGATAATGAAAACCTCATTTATCAGGCATTTAGAGGTATAGAGCTACAAGGTTCGATTGTGAGTAGGCTCAATTTCTATGCACAAATCACCGAAAACCAAATGAGGCCATTTCAGTACATTCAGCAATATGGCACTGGCTTTAACGGACAGAATAAGTATAACTTTAACCCCTATTATACGTATTGGAAAGACGTAAATAATTTTCAAGGTTATGACTTTAGTAATGCACTGGGTTATATAGAATACAATCCAGGACGCTACCTCTCCCTTATGCTAGGTCACGATAGAAACCATTATGGCTATGGATATAGATCACTATTTCTAGGAGACAATGGAGCTCCTTATTTTCAGCTAAAAATTAATTCTTATGTTTGGAAATTTCACTACCAGATGATGTTTGCCGAATTTACAGGTCAGTATATACGAGGAACTGATAGACTTTTACCGAAGAAATATGGGGCTTTTCATTCATTGAGTTTTAAACCTTCCACTAAATTAGAACTTGGACTATATGAAGGTATTATCTTTCATAGAAACACTGGATTTGAATTAAATTATCTAAATCCGCTGATGTTTTACCATTCTATAGAACATACCATAGGAAGCGCAGACAATGTATTCATGGGTTTTCAAGCGAAATATAACATAAACGAAAGCGCTCAATTTTATGGTCAATTATTACTTGATGATTTACAGGTAGGTCAGCTAGTCAAAGGTACAGGCTGGTGGGGCAATAAATATGGGATACAACTCGGAGGACGCTTTGTCAATATTTTTAAAATCAATCAGCTGGATGCGCAGCTAGAATTTAATATGGTGCGTCCTTATACCTATTCACATTATGGCCCAGGCAATACAGACACCTTAGATAATTTTACGCATTACAATCAGCCACTAGCCCATCCCTTCGGAGCCAATTTTATGGAAATTTATGGTAGACTTAGTTACAAACCTATTCCAAAATTAAAAATAGAAGCCAAACTCAACTATAATAAACGAGGTTATGATGCATCCGGAACATTGAATGGCAATAATATATTTGCTAATACAAATGGACCAACAATACCTATGGAGTTTAATAATGAACTGCTACAAGGAGAAAAAATGACCCAACAAATCCTAACCTTAGGTGGGCAATATAGTCTTTTTCATAATATGTTTTGGGATTTAGACTTAATCTATAGAAATACAACTCATGATGCTTCTGGAGTTTCGAAAAATACACTTGGATTTATCACAGGACTGCGAATCAATCTAAGAAAGAGGGATTATATGTTTTAAGATATCCGTTATCATTTTTGATATCTATCCATTAGACATTAGTTTATTAATTCTATGGACTTAATTCTGCTATAATTATCTTCGTACCATATAATTAAAGAAGATGGAAACGTTTATCATACTTGTACTCATAGTTATTCTTATCATTCAATCTATCAAAGGCTCTGGAAAAAGCGATATAATGAATGAACTATTTACTATCAATCGACGGTTAGAAAAAATATATAAGGAGATTCAAGAACTAAAAACAGCTTCTCAATTTATACCAAATCCCAAAGGCGAAACTGCTGAAGATGAGCTCATAAAAAGAGCTGAATCTAAGCTAGAATCTCAACATGTCATAACAGAGCAACTAGAAGAAAAGCAAGAGAAACTATCCGTAGATATTCCTGAACCTTCGATAGAAAAGATAACGGAATCAGAACCTCCTAAACCCCTTGTGACTAATATTCCACCAAAACCTATACCTGCTCCTATAATGGAGGATAGTGACGGCTTTTGGACTAAGCTCATGCGAGAAAACCCAGATATGGAAAAATTTGTAGGAGAGAATCTATTGAGTAAAATAGCCATTGTTATTTTAGTATTAGGGATTTCATTTTTCGTAAAATATGCTATAGACCAAAATTGGATAAATGAAACGGCACGAGTTGCCATCGGTATTTTAGCGGGAATTATCCTTCTCGGATTTAGTCAATATCTACACAGAGAGTATAAGGCGTTTAGTTCTATTCTAGTCGCAGGTGCTATTACTGTATTCTATTTCACTATTGGCTATGGATTTCACGTATATCAGCTATACTCGCAGACTACTGCATTTATCATCATGGTGATCATTACAGCATTCTCATCGCTACTTTCTCTCTATTATGATAGACAGGAATTGGCGGTTTTGTCTACTATAGGAGGCTTTGCAGTGCCATTTATGGTAAGTACTGGCGATGGCAATTATGTGGTTCTATTTACCTATCTTCTCATACTTAATTTAGGTTTGTTAATCCTCTCGTATTTTAAAAGTTGGGATATAGTAAAAATGGTTTCGTTCGCCTTCACCTTTATCATATATGGTGCATGGTACATTAATAACTTCCCTGCTATCAGTCACACAGCCCACAATAATGCTTTACTTTTCATTACCCTTTTCTATCTCCTTTATCTCATCATGAATGTGCTCGATGTAGTTAAAAATAGACCGATTCATCTAGGGTTCAAAATTGCATTCTTATTTATCAATACGTTTTTAACTTATGCAATTACAATGAATATTTTGCACGAGTTCTATCCAAATCTTAAAGGACTCTATACATTCGGGATGGCCATCATCAATTTAATTCTGACTTACCTAGTATATAAGAGAGCTCAAGACCAAAAATCTGTCCTTTATCTTTTACTTGGTATGACGCTTTTATTAGCTACCATCACCATCCCTATACAGTTCAAAGGGCATTATATCACTATTTTCTGGGCAGCAGAAGCAGCTATTTTTGTATGGCTCTCTCTTAAGACAAAACAACATTATTTACTAGCCGTTTCTCTTTTAATCTTCGGTCTTACCTGTATTAGCCTAGTCATGGATTGGACTAAATATGACAATGGATTTGAATATGCCATCATAGCTAATTCTATTTTCCTGACGGGTATATTCGTTTGTGCATCGCTCTATGCTTCTTGGTATCTTTATAGAGATCAAACTGGAAAGCCAACTATATTTATTCTTGAAAATTTTGATAGTAAGGTATTTCTGTTAGCTGGATTATTCATTACTTATCTCGTCGGTTTTATGGAAGTACAATACCAAGCTAGTCAATACGTTTCCGTCTATCAGAAAACACCATTACTCATCTACCACCTTATTTTTGCTACTCTTGCAGCTCTGGCACTTTGCCGAATGAGCGGATACGCATTAGCAGCAGGATTAGGTTTAGCTGTTCTCAATCTGCTCATTTTTATTCTATATGCGGCCTATTTACCATTTAACGAAATGGCGTCCAACCTTTATACCAATGACAATAGTCTCATTAATTTCTATGCCAACTTTATCTACCTAGTTTGCTTAGCCCTATCGATCTATTCTCTCAAAACTATTTATAGTAAAGCCCCTAACCTCTTTATTATGAGCAAGGATAAATTAATTACTATTTTTCTATTATTTATCCTTTTCATCGTCAGCAATCAATTATTGATGTATATTTTGGAATACAATTTATCGACTTGTAGTATTGATTCATATTTTGATTTAAAAACGCAACTCTATAAAGTCCTGTTCCCTATCGTATGGGGCTTGCTAAGTTTCCTCTATTTAGCATATGGCATACGAAATAAAATGCGAATAGTGCGTATCGTTTCCCTTTGTCTCATACTAATCACGGTGGCGAAACTATTCCTATATGATATACGCGATGTATCTGAAGGCGGAAAAATATTGGCATTCATTCTCTTAGGTGTGCTTATGCTCATTATGGCTTTTATGTATCAAAAAATTAAAACCCTCATTACAGATGACACTGATGCACCAGCTAAAGATTAGTTCAGTATTTGGTTTACTAATTTTAGTTAGTATATCATGCTATAGTCAAAATTTTGACTATAATACGAACTTACCTCTAATAACAAAATCTGGTTATACCAAAATCAAACTAGACCCTAAATTCTTGGCAGTTTCTCAGACTGACTTATCCGATGTCAGAATACTAGATAAGCAGAAAAAAGAGGTCCCTTATCTCATTAGGAGAAAGACCTATGACCATAAATATGAGCATACAACCCATGCATTCAATATATTGAGTAAAAAAAGTATTGAAAATTCCTATACTGAAATTAAGTTTGAAAATCCAGAGCAAAAAGAAATATCCGAAATTATACTTTCCATAGTGAATAGCAATGCCTCAAAAAAATTCAGCATAGAAGGCAGTCAAAATCAAAGTCAATGGTATGCTATAAGTGAAGGAAGCATAAATGATATTAATCATCCAACAGCCATAAGTACTAATAAGGAAATTCGTTTACCTAAAACGAAATACGCCTACTATAAAATCAGATTGAATGATTCTCAATCCGCTCCCATCAATATCACACGTATTTATACAGAAAAGTACAATGAAGAATGGTATACAAATAGATCTGCCATCACTAGTTATAAACTCAAGTGGAATTTAAAAGGAAATGATAATCTAATAGAAGTGAGTTCCGACTTCCCTTTTCAGCTAAATGAACTATTATTCGTCACATCGCAGACTAATTTTTTTCAAAGAGATATACGAATTTTCACCAATGAAAAGCGAAAGAAAAAATCTTATGAAATCGATTTATACCAAGGCCGAATAAGTCATGAAGAGTTGCTTCTAACTGGACTAGAAATTAATGCCAAACATTTTTTTATTCAAGTGTATAATCATAATAATCAGCCACTCCCATTGACTAATTTGCTTTTTTATCAGCACCCTACCTATCTCATAGCCGAGCTAGAGGCCAACCAAGAATACAGTCTTCATGCAGGTCAAAAAGGACTCAATGCTCCTATTTATGACCTATCCTACCTTTCCAATCAAATTCCAGACAGTATTCCTAGTATAGACATACCTGATTTTGAAATTAAAACAACACATATTTCGAATCCTAATCTTCACTTTTATGAGAACAAATGGTTTTTATGGT
This sequence comes from Darwinula stevensoni, assembly GCA_905338385.1. Classification (NCBI taxonomy): domain Eukaryota; kingdom Metazoa; phylum Arthropoda; class Ostracoda; order Podocopida; family Darwinulidae; genus Darwinula; species Darwinula stevensoni. The sequence goes on from CAJPEV010005748.1 coordinate 5,708, forward strand.
CTGTCCTTGCGATAGGATCCATGCTTATCATTTATATCTCTTCTCAAATTATACGCAAATTGAATTCAAAATAATCGCAAACAAACGACATTTTATGTCGCTATCGTTTCTCATATTTGCTATAAAATTTAGCGATATGAAAAATCAATCAGTCAAAGAAAACACCGCCGAACTCAAAAAAGAAATAAAAAAGACCTTTGAATCTATGATACATGATGTCATTAAGGGCAAAGTGAGTATACAGGAATTTACACAGAAGATAAACTACAATTACGCACAAAAGAAAATGGAAATTTCTGGAACGCTCTTCTAGAGCACTCTGAGAATATTCGAAATGACGGTTTTGGAACCTTGAACCTTGCCTTCAAATTTGTAGCCATCTGCATAGACCTCCGTAATGCGGATATTTAATTTTCTATTTCTAAAGAAACTTACTTCTTCATTATTTCCATCGATTAAATGCAATTCATATTCACATTCATTAATCCATCGAATACCGAATCTGATGTACTTTCCAGTCTTTAAATCTGTCTCTAACTGCTCAGTTGCTGTTCGCTCAATCCGAACATGAATATTTGATTTCTGTTCGAATAGAATAAATTTACCTGTTTTATAATAGGTGCAGTTCGTGAGTGCATGCATATGCAAACACAATAAAACAAGTCCTAAAAAGAAACCTAATTTCTTCACTAAAATATTAAATTTACCTCTCTTTCAAGGGCAAATTTAAATCTTTTCTCTACTTCTCTTATGATTTTTTCTGAATAGTCATAAATTTCTTGACCTGTAGCTCCTCCATAGTTCACTATGACCAAGGCTTGATCTTTATGACTGCCTACATTACCTTCCTTATATCCCTTAAATCCACATTGCTCTATAAGCCAGCCTGCAGGTATTTTAACCTTGTCTCCATCTGGAAAATTCGGAGCATTTGGATATTCCTTGATTAATATTTCTGCCTTCTCTTTATCTACGACCGGGTTTTTGAAAAATGAACCCGCATTGCCAAGATCTGTTGGATTAGGTAGTTTAGAACTACGTATTTCTATGACCGCATCGGAAATATCTCGATGGCTAGGAGATAAGATTGCTTTGCGATTCAGTACATCTTGAATATTTCCATAACTAGCATGGATAGGACTATTTCGAGATAATTTTAAATGTACTTGATATATAAAGTATTGATCCTTCATTGCCCTTTTAAAAATACTTTCCCTATATCCGAAATCACAGGCAGCATAATCAAACGACTTAAGCTCCCCTGTAGCTAATTCAATAGCGTCTACGGACAAACAATAATCTTTAAACTCTACCCCATAGGCTCCAATATTCTGCATAGGAGCGGCACCTATCGTACCTGGAATCAAAGACATATTTTCTAATCCAAAGAAGCCTCTATCCAATGTCCAAAGCACAAATTCATGCCAATTCTCACCCGATAGCGCAGTGACATGTATGTCATTCTCGTTTATAGGGTCTGCGCATAAACCTATCAATCGGTTCACGATAACCAAACCATCAAAATCTTTTATAAATAAAACATTAGAACCGCCACCTAGAAACATAAATTTTTCAGTCGCCAATCGTGGCAATAGTTGCTTCAAATCATCTAACGAAAAAATCTCTATTAATTCCGATGCCTGTGCCTCTACCCCAAAGGTATTAAAGGATTTTAAAGAAGCATTTTTAAAGGTATTCAAAATCGTTCGTTATACCAATTCTACAAAGTAATATGTCTTCTTTCCCTGCTGCACTAGAATCATTTTTTCATGCAATACATCTTGGGTAGTCACTTTACAGTCACCTGCAACTTTTGTCTTATTGATGCTGATAGCATTCTCGCCTAGTTTTTGTCTCGCCTGACCATTCGATGGAAATATCTGGGTGTCTGCAACCAAGAACTCTGTAATATCTATACCTTGGCTCAATTTATCTCTAGATACTGTAAACTGCTTCAATCCACCAAAAACTTCTTTGAGTCCATCATAGTCTGTAGCTTTCAAAGTCTCTATATCTCCGGAAAATAACAAATCACTGAGCGCTATCGCCTGCTGGTATTCTCCTTCACTATGAATCATAGTTGTCAGTTCCTGACCTAACGATTTATGAATACTTCGTAAATGTGGTGCCGCTTTGAATTCAGCCTCCATAGCCTCAATTTCTTCCTTTCCTTTGAATGAAAATCTTCGATTGAGATTGAGAATTTCTTCATCGGTTCTATTCAAGACAAATTGATACAACTTATAGGGCGATGTCTGTTTTGGGTCTAGCCAAATATTCTCTCCAGCTTCTGATTTTCCCATTTTAGTGCCATCAGATTTAGTCACCAGCGAACTAGTAATAGCATAGACCTTCTCCCCTAGCACTCTTCGGACAAGCTCTACTCCTGTGGTGATATTGCCCCATTGGTCACTGCCGCCTAACTGAAGCTTACAATTATAATTTTTATACAAATGCAAAAAGTCATACCCTTGTATCAATTGGTAGGTAAATTCTGTAAAAGAAATACCAGATTCCAAACGATTCTGCACACTGTCTTTACTCATCATGTAACTCACCGTAATATGCTTACCGACGTCTCGAATGAAATCTAGAAAACTAAAATCTTTGAACCAATCATAATTATTGACCATGATGGCATCGTTCTTTCCCGTTCCAAACTCTATAAATTTTTCTAACTGTTTCTTTTGACTAGCTATATACGCATCGATTTCATCGATAGATAAAAGAGTTCTCTCCCCTGTCATCTTAGGATCTCCCACACGGCCGGTAGCACCGCCCATGAGTGCTATTGGTTTATGCCCTGCTAGTTGTAATCTTTTCAAAAGGACTATCTGCTGAAAATTCCCTAGATGTAGCGAACTTGCAGTAGGATCAAAGCCGATATAACCAGCAGTGGATTCTTTTTGCAATTGCGCCTCTGTTTCAGCCACACAGTCCTGAAACTTTCCTCTCCATTTTAATTCTTCTATAAAATTCGTACTCACGATTATGATTCAATATAAGCTACAAAAATAATAGAATCAAAAGATGTTAGCTGAGAAACATCGATTATATTATTTTTGAAACTATGAATCTTAGAAGTTTAAACCCATTTTTAGTTTTATTATTCCTCCTTGTATCTCTAGATGCATTGGCACAGTCGCCGTATCAGCTAGATACAAAAAGAGAAATTTCGCTTTACAGTGTTGCCTTAGGTTCTCTTGCTTTTGGTCAGCTTACAAACTCAACATTAACACCCTTATCTCCAAATGCTATAAACACATTAAATCCTAATGATATTCACCCCTTCGATAGAGCCACAATTCAAAATAACTCAAAATGGGCAGCAGATGTAAGTGATGTTGGTGTATATTCTATTATGGCTCTTCCTCTGGCACTATTTGCACAAAAGGAAGTTAGAAATGATTGGAAAACTATTTTATTCATGTATGGAGAAACCTTAGGATTAGGTTCAACGCTTCCTAATTGGACAAAAAACACAATTGGTAGACTGCGTCCATATGTTTATAATAATGACGTTTCAGTGACACAAAAAATGGAATTAGATGCTCAGCGTTCATTTTTCTCTAGCCATACTTGTGTGGCCTTTTCTTCTGCCGTCTTCCTATCACAGGTATATGCTGACTATAATCCGCATTCTAAATGGAAGCCCTTCATATGGACAGGTAGTTTATTGGCAGCCAGCACTGTAGGGTATATGCGCTATCAATCTGGCAATCACTTTCCATCAGATATACTGATAGGCGCTGCCGTAGGCAGTGGCATTGGCTTTTTGGTCCCTCAGCTCCATAAAATAAGAAAAAATAAAAATTTAACAGTCTTACCCGTTTCATCACCCAACCTATTAGGTCTCCATATTACCTACAAACTCTAATTCTGTGATAAAATTCAAAAAACTTGACCATATCCAGCTCTGTATTCCCAAAGGAAAAGAAGATGAAGCTAGAATATTTTATGGTGAAATTCTTAGGCTTACCGAAATAGAAAAACCAGAAGCACTAAAACCCAATGGTGGTATGTGGTATGAAATAGCTGATATTCAACTACACATAGGAACTGAAGAAATAGGAGATAACAAGTCAAAACGCCACCCAGCATTTGAAGTTGAAAATCTCGAAGAGGTTATCCATTACTTAAAATCACATAAGGTTAAAATCAAAGAAGACATCCCTATTCCAAATGTTAACAGAATTTCCATATTCGACCCCTTCAGAAATAGAATAGAACTGTTAGAGAAATTTTATTCAGAGAGCAGTGTAACCCTCAATTTTTGGAATGATTTCACAATTAAATTTCCTGAATACAAACATCATTCTATTCCTGTATCTGATCATTTCTGTAACGATAAAATCAATACAGACATTTGTGCAGAATTAGTATTGACGGGTGTTAAACGGGCGTCTTGTGGTTTGAAAATAATGTATGAACTTAAAAAAGAATTTTTTCCCGAGATAAATCAGTTGACCATAATAACTAACTGGGATCAAAAGCCCATCTGTGTGATTAAAACAATAGATTTATCTTTTAGAAAATTTAAGGATATAAATGCTGAATGGGCAGAATCTGAAGGTGAAGGTGACCAATCCTTGGAACAATGGAAAGAGACACACAGAGACTATTTTCAAAAACAATTGGATGAATTAGGTTTGATATTTACAGAAAATGTCGAACTCATTTGTGAGCGGTTTGAGGTGATAAAATAAATAAATTGATTATTCTCGGTAAGAACGCGCCTGGAGGCGCGTTCCTACAAACTATTTATCAAATGCTCTGCTCGACCCTTTTTAAAAATCATCTGTTTATTTTTCTTACCTTTTCGCAGTTCTTTTTGGGTTTCTAGCGGTAAATGAATAATCTCTTGACAAGCTGGTGTACAGCATTTTTCATACTTCTCTGCACATTTTTCACATTGAATGAAAAGTAAATGGCAGGCCTCATTCGCACAGTTAATATGCGTATCAGCAGGTTCCCCACATTGATGACAATGAGCGATAACATCATCTGTAATTTTCTCATGTAATCTTTCATCAAAGACGAAGTTTTTACCTATAAATTTCGGTTCAATGTCTCTTTCCTTACAATCACGTGCATATTTGATTATACCACCCTCCAGCTGATACACCTCTGTAAAACCGTGGTGCTTCATGTAGGCACTTGCTTTTTCACATCGTATGCCTCCAGTACAATACATGAGCAGGGGCTTATCCTTCTTATCCTGTAGCTCTTCGGCTACTTTGGGCAGTTGTTCTCTAAATGTATCTACATCTGGTAAAATGGCGTTCTGAAAATGACCCACCTCTGATTCATAATGATTTCTAAAATCGACCAAAGTCACCTCTGGATGCTCCATGAGTTCATTCCATTTTTTTGCATCGAGATGGACTCCACAATTTCCAGGATCAAAATTCGGGTCATCAATACCATCCGCCACAATCTTGTCTCGAACTTGGATTTTTAGCTTGAAAAAAGACTTTCCATCTTCCACTGCAAAGTTTCTCCGCATACCCTTGAACATAGGAAATGTATCCAAGTAAGTATTGAAAATTTCTAGATTTTTACTCGGTAGTGCTAGCTGGGCATTGATACCTTCATGTGCTATGTATATACGACCTAATACGCCCATGGCATACCATACACGATATAGTTCGTCTCTAAATTGTTCTGGTTCGTGGATTTTATGGTATTTGTAAAAGGAGATAGTCGTGAACTCTTCCTCCATCTGGGCTATACGCTCTTTTAATACCTTTCTATCGACTCTATTATACAGTTGCATACTATATTAAGAAGTTTAAAAATTATAAATAAGACACAAAAGTATTAAATTATTTTGGAACAATCGCCTTAAAAAAAAGAAAACCTACAGCGATACATTCGTTATCGAAAACGACGTCACATCAAAAGCCTTTTCAAAGGTAGCATGAATGGTCATAGACTTCTGGGATCGATAGATTATTTTATACTTTCCTGGCAGGAGTGAAATAGACTCAATACTTTTATTCGTGCTGAGCATCATACATTTTTCCAAAATATTGTTTCTATAAACATATAAATCCCCGTAAATATCTGATGAGTAGGTAATGTTTAAAAGTCCTGGTGCTGGCAAGATGATTTCATTGGATTTACCCCTTTTGATGGAGAGATTGGCGTATGACCTGGAGGGGATAGTATTCAGTGCCAATTTGTAGTCACCCTCCAGCATGTCCACTGAAGCAGGCAGGTAGAACTTATCTAATAAATTCGTGTCTTGATATATAAACCCTAGTGGATTTTCATAAATCTTCCCTGAAGTGTTGTCCCACTTGACATCCAAAATACCTTTGGGATAATTGACCTCTATCGTATTATGAACATATTTTTTCAATTTTATATTTTTAATCCATAAAGGCGGCACGCAATGTATTTTGATATTTACCGAATCATAATTACCCGTGGCTATTGTATCAGGCATTTGACTTTGACTGAGATGATGGTAATACACCGCTATAAATTCGCCATTCTTAGTATTATAAAGGGTGAAAGGAATATTAGTTTCACTCGTTTTTTTGTCGCCATTTTTTAGAAAGACTGAAAAACTTCTTCTATTCGCTATATTGATAAATGAGTTATACAATTCCTTTTTAAAATCCTCCTTGTTTCGGGCATTTTTAAAATCTCCAATACAATGTAGATGCTGAATTTCATTTGGATCAATATTCAAACCGATGATCAAAGGTTTGATGGAAATACGGAAGTCTAGCAATTTCTCAGCCATGGCACAAGGATTGCGATTGCAAGTCTCATAACCGTCCGTAATCAAGATAATGACATTTTTTTTACTATTGCATCCAAGGTCTTCTGCTGCCTGTTCTAGAGAATAGGTCAATGGTGTGGTTCCTTTATATTCTATAGTTCTTAGTTTCGCGACAATTTTTTTAGCTGAATTTTCTTCGATAGGCACTTCTAATTTCGAGTCGAAGCAATCATTGGCTGATACAGGAGAATTGTGACCATAGACTCGCAAACCCATTTCTACATTATAATTTTTCTGTAGAAAAAAAGAAAACTCTTCGATAGTTTTTTTGGCTATTTCCCATAGGGGCTTGTTGTCCCATTTTTGACCCATACTATGAGAGGCATCGAGCAGGAATAACACTCTAAATCTATCCTCGGGTCTATTCTGACAGGTATCTGATTGTCCATAGATACTCGAAGCTATAAAAATCCAAACGAAAGAAAGAAAAGCACGTGTCATTCTATGGTTCTATTAAAATATTCGTTGTCTGATTCTCGATAATCTTGACTGGTTTATATTTCGTATTCTCACTATGAGCTGTCTTATTTTTATACAAGATATAATAATCCCCAATTGCTAAATCAAAAGAGCTAACTATATCATTATTGAAAGTAATTACCTTCTCCCAGTTCTTATTAAATACAGTCAAATATTCTTTATTTTCACGCTTGACCGTTAAGGTTCCTCGTGCACCAGTAGGCAATTCATAATTTGATCCTTCGGATAAATTGATCTTAGAATATCGAACCATAGGATGCATATTATAATCAATAATCATATGGCTATCCACCCATCGCATATTGGAAAGTAAGCCTGTGTGCCATTGATTATTTTGCCACTGGACAGGTCTTAACAGGTATTGATTGCGTTTATTTTTAAATGGATTA
>CAJPEV010005749.1:0-13369 GCA_905338385.1 Darwinula stevensoni
TGGACAGGCAAAAAGGTGGGGGGCAATGTTGACGTTAGGTACTAGACAGTAAGCAACTAGGATAGTCAAAAAACAAAAGAAAACAAATAAATAAATAATACAAAAATACATAGCTTGAGGAGGGTTAGGCCTACTCTAAAATTAAAGAACGCTCGACCTCGACACGTGATTTCGAAATGGGCGAAATCGCCTCTTGATATCACTAACTCTCTTGACTTTTGACTTGAGTGAGACATTTTTATTCTGAGTTCATGAAATGAGCTGAGAATGAAGCAGCGGTTAACAGTCATTGATCGATGTGGTGGGATATGGAGATATCTTATCCGAACATCCCTGAATTTCCAGGATGGTGCGCACCATGGATTTCATGCTTCCTGGATGTATTCCCTCCTCAGACCTATTCGAGATGGTTCGAGGAACTCCAGATAGGCCTAACGTTCCATGTCACACTCAAATGGTTCTTGAAAGTATGAATAGGTCTGGGATCGGCCTATCGTTACACATACTCAACGAGATGTCTTGAAGACCATGGACACTCTCTTACAGGGCTAATAGACCCCATAGGCCTAGGCCTAACGTTAATGTGTCCCGTCGAGAGCGATGGGTGAAGAAAGTGAACGTCATTGAGAATTCATTTTCACATTACTTCATTCTGGATTTCTACTACTGAAGTCCATCTCAACCTTGAAAGGAATTTTAGCCAGTCCGTCCTTCTCAGAGCACAAGTAAAAAGTTAGTCAAAAGCAAACGCTCAGGACAGTGACGACTTTGACTCTAATGAGATGCGTTTCGTGAACAGAACCGCTCATCTGTCATGCAAGGGGAAACTAATTCGCTCCGTGAACATCCCCCGCCCAATAGCACAACTAGGTGTGACACATTATTGCGTTACTATCGCCTCCGATATAGAAGTGGTCTAGTAGCTAGGATACCTGGTTTTCACCCAGGAGGTTCGGGTTCGATTCTCGGCAGTTGATTCTGTTTTCCGGTGGGCATACTTTCCTAAAAGGAAAGTAAATATGCAACCGTCCTGCCCTTCTTGCTCGTCCGTGTGTACGTGTATCACACTTTGGTTGTTCAACGATAGCTAAAATATATTTGGCCTGATGAAGGCGAAAATTGACAAACGGGAAGATATGAAGATGCAGGCAGACTTCATTTTATGGTAAACTCGCCCCAAAACCATAAAATTTTATCATGAATTTTGGATTTGAAATTTCGTGGGCGGAGGAAGGGGGAAGGCATGATTTCTTTAGATCATCCACCATAATGCGCATGCTTGTAAGACTCAGTCTTCGTCAAGGGCGCCGTGTCCCCAACAAGTGTTGCCTGTTCTCTACTAGTCGTCGTTGCAGATGGATCGAAAAACACGCACAATCCTTCATCTTCCCATCGTCACTTCACGAGCATCACGGGTAGATTTGCTAAATCTGAGAAATGAGATTTTCGATTGTCGAAGGCCGGAAAGCGATGGTATTTCGTACAAGTAGGTGACAAAATGAGGGTAATCTCAAACGAGAGGAGGCCCACTACCGGAATGGCCTCGCCCTTCTTGCCCTCTCTTGGACGGTGAACTGAAGCGATGAGCCATACCACCCAAGATTCGGAGATTCCACGAACTTTCGAGGTCATCCAGGCCCTTTGGGTGTTGTAATTGTGCAGGGCATGGACGACCGTGACGGTAATGATTTAAGCCCTTCATAGAGGATAAATTATACTTAGAGTTGATCCGTCGAACCGGTCGGCAGGCCTTTCCCCTCCATAATTGTATTTATATATTTAATTATCATATATTTGCCATATCCTTCATCTGAACCAGGAGCGAATCGGTGCCGTCAAGCCTTGACACCGATCGTTGGATTTCATGGAACATCTCTTCGATTGATTCAATCTATTGATATTATTTCATTAAGTTATAACATTTTCTCTATGCCGAATCCATGATTTCACGAACTTGGTCAACGTTTCCTCCTTTTAATCCGGCTTTTCAAGTCTCTATTAAAGATCCACAGATCATCTGCAGATCATCGACACGCGAAAAGTTTGAGAATACCTGGCAGAGGTCAGGACCCCTCGTTCGGTTTCAGTCAAGAGTGAATATAAAGGTAAGAGAGGCTGGAGATGACGGTGAAGGCTTGAGGATGCAATTCCATTCTTCAAGGCGTGACGATGGAGGGACACGAGAGAAGCAACGAGCGAGAAAGGTCCCCGTGATTGCAGGTGGCAGGATTGCCGATTGCAGGTGGCAGGATTGCCGAGACGTGGGAGTTGTCGCAGGGAACGGAGAATTCTACTGTTTTCGTCTTCAGTCCGTCTGGGTGGGCTGCTTTCGCATCTCGAATTTTTAAAATAAAAATATGTAATTACCTTTTTTGCATCACAACACTTCCAACCGGGTAATTTACTTTTCTAATTTCCAATTAGAAAAGTAAAATTTTGGCAGTTCTTTTTGGCGAATTTGCAAGAGAAGTTAGTGATATGTTTCGGCGCCTTATCACGAAAATGTTGAATGTGTTAAATGACGGTCATTTACCACACACAAGATTTAATCATCATGGAAACACCCCCACTCGAATTCATCGTACAAATGACAAAAAAATATGATTCCCACGCAGTTCCTCTAAGGAAAAGATGAGATAGGGGATTCGATACCCCGTTCGAAAGACGATTCGAACTTTTCCTATCAGCGCATTGGATTCTCTGGATTTCATGATGGAAACAAGCTGAGAATTGCCCCCGTCTGGGCAAGGTTACGGCAAGGGTGGGGCAAGGGCATCAGGGCTAGGAACGGAAGCTATTCTGAAAATCCTGTTTATGCCCTCGGCTGTCCTGCGTTTCTTCCGGGTGGAGTATTCATTGCCACCATTAACAATTTTCTCTGTACCAGCGGACAAAAATCGCAGAAAATTCCGCTCCGTCCACCGTTTCCTGCCGGAGTTTCGGCCCCAATGGTGAAACCTCTTCGAGTTACAGGTTTCTTCAAGAATCCACGGTGAGAAACACGTTTACCTCCACCTCCCTGGGTGTTTTCGAGCACTCGGAAGGCAAGGCCGTCCCCAGTGCCAAACCGGATCGTTTCCCAATCCGTGTCAATGAGAAGCATTTCCCCATAGAGCCTTCACGAAAGCGGGTTAAGACTTCCCACCGCCGCTTCGGTCCCGATTCAGTTCCACGCCTTTCGTCGTCCACAGTGAGTCCAAATCATCCGAGATTCGAAGTTTCTCCATTTTCATCGACGTCTCTTCGCAGATGGCCGCGGCGGTTTGGTTGCTTCTCTTCGTTTCGTTATTGGCTGCACCCAATACACAAGGTGATTCTTCCAAGAGATTCTTCCTTTTTTGTTGCGAATAGTGACGGTTTAGTATCTCATCTAGAAAATAGGGGAAAGGTAATTTTGTTTATATTTTAAGAAATTGCAAAATCTAACATTTTGGGAGTCTCTTGCCATGTTTTCTTGCCGTGACATCTCAGATACATGAAAAAACATTTGCTGTGTCAGCGAAAATTTCTTCCTGAGATACAAAATAAAGAAACTGAAGAATAAAGTACCGAAGCGAAGAAGCTGTATGATATTTCTGCGAGGACAGTTCACGGCCAACTTTGGTTCCTCATGACTTTTTGCTTAAGGGATCAAATTCAGATGAGAGGACAAAAACGTGGTGCTAGGAACTTCTAACTTAATGGAAAAAACGCGAAACACTCCTGTCAAATAGAGGAATGACTTTTTTCACTGGGATTTTCCGTTCATCGCCTGCGAAAAGTTATTTGTAGTTGAAGTACCATATAAAGCATTTAAAATAAAACAATGGCAGAAATTTCCCTTTTTTCACCATCGATGCCATGCGAAAATACAGTATATATTAAATGCACTGTATAGATATATATTTTCTTTTATACAAGAAACTGGTCGACATTTTTTAGACATCCCTGTGGAATGTTGAAAAAATAAGTATATATCGACTCGACAATGTTACCTTCATGCATGACAGCGAGACTAAAAATTCTGCAGAGCTCACAGCCAAAATCGAAGCCCAGACGAGAAAGACCACATCCTTATATGTTTTATTAGGGCAAAGAGAACGAGGCACACGGCGTCGTCTCGAGCAGCTCGACCGCAGAAGACTGCCATATTCCGACCGAGGAAGCAATAATGAAGAGAAGTCAGACAACGATAGAGGAGTACGTGCAGGAGGCAATGGAGGAGGGCGCTCCGGAGAATTCAAAGAGTCCACAAAGGACTTCAGAAGTGAATATCCGGAGAAGTCTGGAAGGGGGTTCAGTGGAGGCTCCAAAAGAAGGCGCTTAAGAGACTCAGACGAAGAGGAAGATTATGCTGGACACTTTGGAGGAGAGGGATACAATGACTTCGGAGGAGGACGACCAGGAGACTTTGGAGAGGAGCCCACAGGAGATTTCGGAGGAGGACGCCCAGGAGGCAACGGGGGAGGACGCCCAGGAGACTTCGGAGGAGGACTCCCAGGAGATTTCGGAGGGGAGCCCACAGGAGATTTCGGAGGAGGACGCCCAGGAGATTTCGGAGGGGAGCCCACAGGAAATTTCGGAAGAGGGCGCAAAGGAGGCAAAGGGGGTGGCCGCCAAGGGGATTTCGGAGGGGAACCCACGGGAGATTTCGGAGGAGGACGCCCAGGAGGCAACGGGGGTGGACGCCCAGGAGACTTCGGAGGAGGCAGCTCGGGATTCAATGGAGGAGGCAGCCCAGGAGACTTCGGAGGGGAGCCCACAGGAGATTTCGGGGGGGGCCCAGGAAGCAATGGAGGAGGCAGCTCGGGATTCAATGGAGGAGGCAGCTCGGGATTCAATGGAGGAGGCAGCTCGGGATTCAATGGAGGAGGCAGCCCAGGAGACTTCGGAGGAGGACGCCCAGGAGATTTCGGAGGAGGCAGCTCGGGATTCAATGGAGGAGGTAGTTCGGGATTCAATGGAGGAGGCAGCTCGGGATTCAATGGAGGAGGCAGCTCAGGAGACTTCGGAGAAGGGGGACTAGGAAATTTCAGGACAGGAGGCGTTGGACAACGATGTGGAGCCTCCCGATGTTCCCCGAGGGAGAAATGTGTGCCTGCTGTACCCCGAGGATGCATTTCAAACTGTCCAGCGGAGCGGGTCTGCGTCCGAATGCGTGAGGCTTCTGTTCTCCTCCTATAGGCGTTGCATGACCATTTGTTTTCGAACAAGCAATTAGTGGAAGCGAGGTATGGAATGTTTTGGTGCGTCTGTTAGTTCAGTATGCTGAAATGACTTCTCGAGCCTGCATGGTGTTAGTTCGAAATGCTGATGGACTGAATGAATTCTTCCGGAGACGTTTTTGAAACTTATCTGATGTGATTCAGCGCCAAAAATATCGTAAATTTTCTTCCTATTCGTATCTATTTTCTTGTCTCTTTTTCCTCACTTACATTTTATATATTTTTTCGGAATCGGAATACCAAATTACTCAAGGCTGACGAAGAAATTATGTAATATGTCGGTTGAAGTGTACAATTCATGGGTGTATTTCATCAGCTTTCCACAATTTAAACTTTTCGAATTGGAACATCCAACTATCTGCTGGGAACCTTTTGGTTACGTCCTATTGCCATGGATGCTTCTTTTGTAATTAACGGAATATCAGGACGTCGCATTAAGACCAAGGTACCGATTGTATCACTTTCCGGCTGGATTCTAACAGAATTTGTCAAAATTGGCTCGACGAATCGTTTTCGTGTCAACCGGCCTCATTACATGTTTCCATTCGTGGGAAATTTTGCATTTCGGACGTGTCAAACGATTAGCTGGAAAGTTTCTTCAAGAAGCATACAATAGGACGGCGGATGCTATTGGATGACGGATGAAATAGGATGACGAATGCAATTAAATGACCATCCCATATAGCGCCACGACGTTGTGCCAACGTTGAGCGAGGATTGATTTTCCAGCGCGGCAGTATTGCCACAACATGGTTTGAATAGTTCGTTCAATGCTCCAACAATGTTGAAAAGAGGGTAGAGCTCCAGATTGAAAACTCTTTACGTCACGTTTGCATTCAATAGTTGACACGTTGGGATTGCCATTTCCTCACATTGAAGATGCGCTTATGTGATAATGATCTGACTTGAATTTTCTGCTCTGCTTCTGAGGACTTGCGAGAACTACGATATTAACTATTGAAACAGGACTCTGCAAGAATTCCAAATACCTATGTTGTGGGTGGGAAAAGGTCGGTGACTGTATCGACAATTCAGGGTTTCATTCCAAAAATATCAAAGCGAAAGACGCTTAATATCAGCGGTCTGCGCACTCTCGCGTCGGTTGGTGAAAGCTTTCCTCGGCTAAGTTTTGTGTTCATGATTCCACACACTCACAACGTCGGAATTTGTTATTGACATTATGCCGATGACTCCATGTTTGTCATCTTTGATCCTGTGATGAAGGCAATTGTGAAAAGCAAATTTGCGCTAATTAGTCTACCAAGCTACTTTGCTAACCCATGGGATTAGTCTCTACATGCTAAAAGTGCGGTTAATGGGAATAATTGGGATCTCACAGCTGATTGTTCTTTGCTGAACAATCGACTTCCACCATGTCTCAGCATTTCAAAATTGCTTTCAATATTGACATAAAGATGAGTGATGATTGCCATGCGATCGGACGAGCATGCAATCGGATGAATCATGCAATCCTCCTCATTTGACAGGTGAATACACATGCGACCAGAAGCGATGCCGCACCCGCGAGTCCTGTTTGAATGTCCTGCGGGATTCCTGTCGATTTCCGCCCTGCGACGTCAGACCTCGGTGCGTAGCCGTTCGGTTCTTGTAGATCCTCGGAGCCCTGATGGGATGGGGACGACTGAATTTCGTTCCACCTCAGCAACTCATCCGATGAGAATGAAATCAGGCCTTGACAATAAAGCTTTCTTTTCATAAGTTGTTATTCCCTTTTTTTTCTTCCTCGAAGCACGAAGACTTAGCAAAATTCATTCATGCATAATTGTGTGAAATCGGAGACCAGCAATCAGCAGAGGAAAACTGAAGGAATAGAAAAATTGTTAATTGAGAAAATTAAAAGTGCCTTCAAAAAAAGGCACAGAGAAAACTCTGACGGTGACAAGACCATTCACGGCCCAGGCTCGGTGCCGTCAACGCGATCCATCAGGAATCCGGAGGATTTTTGGTGGATCTGAGGAGTGAATTGTTTGATTAAATGCTTGAAAATTGAATTTTTAAGGTTTCTCCACTCGAATATGCCTCTAACTTTAAAAATCTCATTAAATGCAATCATCCCCAATATATCTAATCCATTGAATGGGTTAATTGGAACGCAATTTAATGTACACATCAGTCTGATTTTTTTTTCACTATTTCTTCAACCTTTCAGGAAAACTCATTCCTCATTCAATTTCAAAGTTTTGTGACCATCTCTTCTCATCTCCCATTTTTTCCAAGCCATTCATAAGAAGGAGCTCAAAATGATTCATCATGAACGTGGATGCCAGGATGCATGGCTCTTGCCCGGGAGGCGCGGGTTCGATTCTCGACATGGGAATATACTTTTTTTTCTTCTTGTTGATTCCGATCGCTGGGTGGGTTCGTTTACCATAGAGGTTATTGATTTGTGTGTTTCTTGAATCCTCATTCTTTTAATAAATCTCTTCGAAGATGTAACTAATACTTTTTTTATTGGTGGGAACCCGACCATGGAAAATATGCATAAATTCAATCATGCATCCCAGGGTTAAACGAGAAAATGTTGAGGCTTGAAGCGCTCAAGCAAAACAGAGCATTGTAATAGTGGACAATCGCGCATGGGCCACTTCAGATTTCATTCTCCATTCCTTCCCTTTAAATGTAAGATGGGCATCCTGGGGATCCCAATTTGGAAAGTTTCCAAGGCATTGGTTGGAGATGTTTGAAAATGGTGGTCGAATGAAAGTCTTTGACGTCACAGAAGACGAATGAGAGAAATCGTCGTACGTACAAGATTTGGAGAAAATATGAACTCATCAGCCCTGATGCATGCATCAACAAATGCATGCATCGGGCTCATTTTCCCGCCATTTCTTCAAAAAATTCGCTCCGGAAAAGGTTCCTTACTGGAATGTTTTGAGCCCATCTCTCCTCATCTGGCATTCAGTCTCAGCCATTCACATCTGGAGGTGGGTTAACGTGCTTTTCGGACTGCATTGCCAAAAGTATTGCGACTATGGAAGATATGACAAGCAACTATCATTTCTTGTTGAAATTCCGTCAGCTCTAACACGCGTGTCATCCTGGCAAACCGTGACCGTAACAGATTTCAGACATCCATGATATATTTTTGGATCTTTGTAATGCTCTTATGACCCTAGGAACGGTCTGTAATCGGCGGAGGGAATCAGCTCTCCAGTGGTCTAGTTGGCAGGACACATAGCTCCCAGCCGGGGCGCGGGTTCGATTCCCGGCATGGGGACTGGTGTCTTCTCTCTGGGGTGATGGCGTTATGTTGCTTGGCCGATATACCAGGATAAAAAAATGTTGGTCAGCTTCCAGTCAGCATTGTTAGCCAGCCTAATGCACATGTCAAACCAAGGAATTTCCTGTTGAAATTTATTGATGTTATTCCAAGAAAGGAACCATTAACTGTTAGATGATGACGTCCCGGTTTCTTCTGATGAGGAGTGATTTTGAGACATTGCATTGAAGCAATCGAATAGGTTTTGTTGCTGCAACTGGTTAAATTTGGACGAACGTCTCATACGAAACGGTTCCGTTCTGTGGAGGACCATCTCAGATTTCAAGAGTCAAGAGAGTTTGTGATATCAAGAGGCGATTTCGCCCATTTCCATATCACGTGTCGAGGTCGAGCGTTCCTTAATTTTAGGGTAGGCCTAACCCTCTTCAAACTATATATTTTTGTATTTTTTTTTTATAATTTGACTATCCTAGTTGCTTACTGTCTAGTACCTACGTCAACATTGCCCCCCACCTTTTTGCCTGTCCATGAAAGCATCTANAAATAGACGATGTCCACGGGATTTCCTTCATCTCTCTCTTCCGTCGCCCAGTCGTAGAATTCGAGCAAATCGGTGAGACGATTTCGACGCCTCCTAAAGCCGTGTCGAGAGTCCCGAATGAGCGCGTTTCCTTCGAGGAAATCCAAGAGATGGTCCCTTAGTATGCTCTCCATGATCTTCCCTGGGATACCCGTAAACCAGACCGGTTGCCTGCCCGATTTCATGGATTTCTTGGGGATGCATTCCTCCATAAAGCCCTGCAATAACGTCTCGAACGCCCCCCACTGCTCCTCTACCGTCAGCCCACGGAGCCGCACCTCCCAGTCGATGCCCGAATAGCATTCACGTAGTCTCTCGAAATTAGCTTTCTTCTAGTTGTGCGATACCTTCCTCGGTTTGGCGTTACTCTTCGTCCGCTTGATATTCCACGTGATCGCGCAGTGGTCCGAATCTCTAAAGTTATCCTGTACCTTAACGTCTCGTGCCAGATCATCGTTCATCGCAAAAACTAAATCCAATAAAGCTTCCTCGCGAGTCGGCTCATTTACGTACCGAACGAGAGCGTCCCAAACCGCAACGAGAAATTCCCTATCCCTTTCGCACCCTCCTTGCGGCACCGACCAATCTATTTTTGGCATGTTAAAGTCTCCGAAGATCAATACCTGCTTCGAGATCTCACCGATCCTACGCACGAGTGCAAAATAAGCTGCTTCATTTTCGAGAGAAGAGTTAGGGGGCCTAAAGCAAATTCCTATCACGACCTTCCCAGTTGCCCCACCGATCTCGCACCATAAGTGTTCGATTGCTCCACAGTTAGCCGAAGTGAGATCTTCTCTGACGCGAACGCCCAGTTCGGTTTTAGCGTACAATACGACTCCTTCCCCCCTTTCTGCCGAGCCTATCCTTCCGCAAGATGTCGTGCCCTTCGATCTCGAATTCCTTATCCGAAATGTGAGAACCTCCCCAAGTCTCGGTGATTCGATGACGTCGAAACCGTTGTCCAGTGCCCGCCCCCTTAGCTCGTCTATGTAAGCACGTAAGCTGCGTGCATTCGCGTAGAAACACTTGACTCTTCCCTGCCTTTCCTGCACAATCTCACTTTTCTTCTCCCCCCTTGGATAGCCACTCATGCGGGTTTTCGGAGGAGAAAGATCTAGCGCAAGAAAGATCGTAGACGAAGAAAATTGGCCTTTTTGTTCTTTGCAATGCACCGTTTCGCGATATAAAGTGAAATTAGCTGTTGTTCATTAAAGCTTAGAGTGCCGGCTCCATCCCGTCTACCAGTGTTGCTGGATGTCGTGCCGAAATTTTGCCAGATACAAGACTACTTCAATCGTCGTATCGGCGTCTGGATCTTCCTTTTTTTTTAAATATATGTAAGAGCCATATTTGTTCATGAGTTGAGCTGAGAATGTAGCGGTGCTTAGCAGTGATTGATCGATGTGGTGGGATATCGAGATATATTATCCAGACATCCCTGAATTAGCAAGATGGCGCGCACCATCGTTATCATGCTTCCTGGAGGCATTCCCTCCTCAGACCTATTCGGGATGGTTCAAGGAACTCCAGATAGGCCTGACGTTCCACGTCACACTCAAATGGTTCGTGAAGGTATGAATAGGCCTGCGATTGGCCTAACGTTACACGTACTGAACGCGATGTCTCGAAGACCACGGATTCATCTTTATAGGACTAATTGTCGAGGATTGAGTTCGAAAGGAAAAAGGTGAGCCATGGCGTAACCTGAAGGTATTCTGTTGGTTAGGCCTAGGCCTAAGGTTAGTGAGTCCCGTTGAGAGCGGTGTGTGAAGGAAGTGCAAGTCATTGAAAATTCATTTTCCCTCTTATTTCATTTTCTCACGTTGGCCCAGCAGGGCACTCGAATAGTAATGCTGGATTTCTACTACTGAAGTTCCTTACAGCCTTGAAAGGAATTTCTGGCATTTTGTACTCTTAGGGCACGAGTAAAAAGATAATAAAAGGAAAGGCTTAGGGCAGTGATGACTTTGACTATAATGAGATGAGTTTCGTGGACCGAACCGCTCATCTGTCATTCTGTCATGCAAGGGTAAACTAATTTGCTCCGTGAGCAGCACCCACTCAATGCGATACGTAGATGTGACTGTTACATTATTACATTTTTTCTGTTAAATTGTATGTATCTCCCATGTGGTCTAGTGGCTAGGATACCTGGCTTTCACCCAGGAGGCCCGGGTTCAATTCCCGGCATGGGAAATTTCTTTTTGATTTCATAGAAAAAATGGCCGCTTATGCACTCGTCCTGGCCGTCCGTGTGTCACATTTTGGCTGTCCAACGATGACTAAAAAAATGGCGGCCTGATCAATGCGAAAATCGACAAGCGAGAAGATATGAAGATGAGGGTTGAGTTCAGTTCAATGCGAATTCGCCCCGAAGTTGCTATTCTCATCGTGAATTATGGATTTGAAATTTGCTTACGGGGGCGAGGCGGGAAGGGGTGGGAAGGCATGAGCTCTGAGAGCCCTTCAGAATATGGACCATAATGCGCATGCGCGTAAGACTCAGGCTTTCGACGTGTGTCCCGTGTCCTTTCAGTGCTGTCAGTTCCCTACTAGCCGTCGTGGTAGATGGATCGAAACACGTGCAATCCTCCATCTTCTCACCGTCATTTCATGAACGTCATGGGTAGATTTGCCAAATCTAAATGAGATAAAAGATTATCGATGGTCGAAGACCGGAAAACAATGGTATTTTGTTCAAGTAGGTGACAAAATAAGGGTAATCTTAAATGAGAGGAGGCCCACTACCGGAATGGCCTCGCCCATCTTCTTCTCTCTTGGACGACAGTTTCGTTGCCAAGTCTCCCAAGTTTCGCCGGTTCCCCGAACTTCGAGGTCGTCGAGGCCGTTTTGGGTATTGGAATTGCGTAGGCATGGACGACGGTAATGGTTTAAGCACTTCATCGAGGATAAATTATTCGTAGCACATACCAATGAATACATAATTAGAGCCGTGCCATCGAACTGGTCATAGGCCTTTCCCCTCGATTATAACCTGTATATACAAATATGTGTTTAATTATCATATTTTTCGTCTCCCTGACACCAATTGTCGGATATCATGGAAAATCTCTGTTAACTCATTCAATTAATACATTTCGTCGGTGCCGAATATATTAGATTTCATAATGACCGGTCAACGTTTTCTGCTTTTACTTCGGCTTCTCAAATACCTCAATCATCTGCAGATCATCGACACGCGAAAAGTTTGAGAATAGCTGGCAGAGGTCAGGACCCGACGTTCGGTTTCAGTTTTTAAAGCAGTCGGGCGAGACCCAAGGTAGAGCCAAGGGTAAAGATGAAGTTAAGAGAGGGTGGAGATGAAGGTGAAGACTAGAGGATGCTGGTACTTTCGTCAGGGGGTGATGACGGACGGACATGGGAGGAGAACGAGGGAGAAAGGTCCCCGTGATTGCAGGTGGCAGGGTTGCCGAGACGTGAGAGTTATTGCAGGAAACGGAGCACTCTGCTGCTTTGGTCTTCTGGCCGTCTGGGCGTGAAGCTTATAGGTCTCGAAATTTTCAGGTTTTCATCTGTAATGCGACCGATGGGGTTGCCTGGCGCGTAGTGCGACACGGGACAGTCTTTCTATGGAGAACATCTTGGAGAACAATAACCATTGATCCTTTCGCGACTAAGTTCTTGAAGGTTTCGAAAGCGAAAAAACGATACCGGGTACATTTTTGTATAACTACACTTCCAACTGGGTCTAATTATGAAAGTATATTTTTTTGCAGTCTTGTTTGCGAATTTGAAAGAGAGAGAGATAACGAAAACTTGCATTCACTTAACACACACGAGATATAATCATGATGCAGACGTCCCCCTAGGAATTCATGGCACAAATAGCAAAAGTTTAATTCCTACTCAGTTCCTCTGAGGTAAAGATGAAATAGGGGATTCGATACCCCGAGAGAAATGCGATTCGCACTTTTCCTATCAGTTCATTGGATTCTCTTGATTTCATGATGGAAACAAGCTGAGAATTGCACCCGTGTGGGGCAAAGGTTCAGCAAAGGGCAGGGGTTCGGTAAGAGAATCCGAGTTTGGAACAGATGCAATTGTGAAAATCCGGTTTATGTCCTCGGCTGTCCAATTTGTCTTCCGGGTGAATTTCAAACTGCCCAGAGGAGCCGGTCTGCATGAGGCTTCTATTCTCCTCCCATAGGCGTTGCATGACCATTTTTTTTTCGAAATAACAATTAGTGTATGCGAGGTTTGTATTGATTGATGGGTTTGTTTTTGCGGTTGGCTGGAACAACTTTGAGAACGTGCACAGTGTTAGTTTGAAATGTACAGGGCGTTTCATTTAAATTGTACATCTTTGAACGCTCATATCTC
>CAJPEV010005750.1:0-13365 GCA_905338385.1 Darwinula stevensoni
ATTATTATTTATTATTTATTTTATTATTATTTATTATTTATTTTATTATTTATTATTTATTTTATTATTTATTATTTATTTTATTATTTATTATTTATTTTATTATTTATTATTTATTTTATTATCATTTTTTTTTCGGGCAGAAGCCGCAGTTTATTTTCTCCATTTCGTTTCTCTGCTACCTGAACTGATACATTCCCCTATTTTTGGGAGGGGGGGGCTTGCACAGCGGCCTTTAAATCGAGATCACCCAAGGATAAACCAGTCGAGTTCCTTCAGAGAAAGCTGAAAGAGGTAAAAAAAAAAAAAGAATGAATGAATCACCTATGCTCAGAACAATATATTGAGATAAATGGAGGAAAATGCGACAAAAAGGAGGTGGGGAAAAATGCGACAGCCGGAAGAAATGCGAAAGAGAAGGAAAAATGCATATTAATATGCCTATTAACAGATTGCACAGATTAGAAGCCTAAATCGATCGCGTCTCCCGCTTCGGTCGGTTCGCCAGCACCATTTCATCGCACTTACCCTCTCGCACTTACCTTGTCGGAGGGTAAGTGCGATCGTAATCACCGCTACCGTTTGATTCTCGTGAACTCATTCGATTTCCGAATTGACTTAAAGCAAACGTTCCACGTGCACGAATATCAAATCTGCCGAAGTTTGATCAATCGCTCGATGAACTTTGATTTTTATTTATCCCCGAACGATCTAAATAGCTCTAGTAGCTTGCACCGGTCACACTGGTCACCCCGGTCCGGATCCGGTCGAGCCAGAATTTCGATCCGCGTGAAGATTCGAGTGCATGCGACGACAGCAAGCGTGGACTAGCTAGAAACGAGTGAATTCTCTTCGTCCTCTGCCTTTGTAATTCTAGATTCCTAAGGGATGGCCTCTTTTGCAGAATCACTTCGCGAATTCACTATAAAAAAATAAAAAAAAACAATTCACGCGGAACGTCTGACTCGTACGAGACACGGCGCGACCGGGGAAGTCGGGCTCAGGAGCCCTGGACCTTGCCGCAGCATCTCTGCAAGACCCCGAGGCGAGAGCAGAGGACCTCCCCGAGGAAGGCGAGACCGGATAGGAGGTACCCGATGCAGAGGATGTAGAACGAGCCCTGAAGATCCTGGATGGAGATCTTCCTCTCCGCCCCTCCCGTCTCCTCGCCGTCATCCCCCATCCGGATGTCGTAGAAGAGCGCCGGCAGCCGTACGTTATCCCTCCACCACTTCTCCACCAGCCCCGCCTCCACCGTCCTCCTGACCAGCCGATCGAACATCGGCTTCAACGGCGACCCCTTCCCCACCGCGATCCCGTACAGCTGCGGAAAAAACGCCTCCTTCGCGATGTGGAACCTCTCCTGCCCCCTCACGCTCGCCCCGTACACCAGCAGCGTCTGCGGCGACACGTACGCGTACGCCCCGCCCCGCACTCTGTCGATCGCCGCGTCCTGATCCGCCACGAGGCTCGCGTCCGGATTCCCCGAGATCTCGTCCCACAGCTCCTTGTAGATCCCGCTCGTCGCGGTCTGCGGATCCCAATGAGTCCGCTCACGGCTCGGTCAAACTTAGACACTAGGATCTACTTCTGCATTTAAATTAGAAGCAAAAATGTCAGCTCGAGTCCAAGTCAAAGAAATTACATTCATCAGCTGTAACTTTACTCACGCACATGCAAAAATATGTTCCATACATATATATATATATATATATAAGTAGGATGCCTTGCCATATCACGATGCCAAATTTTTGCCTTAGAAGGAACACGGTAACGAAGACTCCATGCTTTAAATAATTATTCCCAACGATACGAAGACTTGCATTTAAAAATAAAATCCCGCAAACCCAATGGCGGCGTGTCCAATTTGCGCCCAATGACGTCATCAGTGTCGTCACGCGACGTCATCTCACTCCGGCCGTGGGAAATTTGTTTCTCTGAGTAACCGCCAGATGGCTTGCCTGTCGCTCGTTCGTTTCACCGCGCGGTTTCGTCCCACATTTCTCAACCTCGAAATCGAGTTTTTATTTATATTT
Source organism: Darwinula stevensoni (assembly GCA_905338385.1). Classification (NCBI taxonomy): domain Eukaryota; kingdom Metazoa; phylum Arthropoda; class Ostracoda; order Podocopida; family Darwinulidae; genus Darwinula; species Darwinula stevensoni. Next base: position 2,037 of record CAJPEV010005750.1, read on the forward strand.
ATTTTAGTAGTCGCGATCAGTCTCGTGTCACCAATGACGTCAGCGGATCGGACAGTTTTCCGCCGGAAAAATTCAGCATTAATTGTGCAAAAATTTTACAGCAGACCAACAAAATAAACTATAATTACTAGAAATTACAAAAATATATATATATATAATTACTAGAAATTACTAAAATTTAGATATATATAATTACTAGAAATTACTAAAAAATATATATATATATATAATTACTAGAAATTACTATTAAAAAAAAACAATAATTAGCCGGGTGAAGAGCGGACTCACGCTGAAGAGCGAGTACTGAGCGGTGCCAGGCCGGAGCCCCCAGGTGAGCCGTCCTCCCCTCACCGCCGCGAGCAGGTCCTCCAGGCTGTCCAGGCTCCTCTGCAGGTTGGGGACGCTCAGGTGGGCCACGAGGGTTCCGCCGTAGGCAGCTGGGAGAGGGCAAGGGCAAGGTCATCGGTGTTTGGGAGGAAGGTCGGCGCGCCCGGGAAATTCGCGAGAATCGAGGCGGAAAAATCGGAAGGCGGAAAAAGGCAGCGCTCATGAAAAAACGTTGATGTTCCTTAAAATCTAATTTTTTCCTCCAAGTATGAGAGAAAAAGCTTCCTTCCCTCTCCCCTTCTCCCTTTCCCTCTCCCCTTCTCCCTTTCCCTCTCCCCTTCTCCCCTTCCCTCTCCCCCCCTCTCATTTATCCTGGCTTCCCCATCTGCTTTCCCCTATTCCCGATTCACAGGTAACAGCCTGGTCTTTGCCCCCTTCGCCACCTGTGGCCCAGATCCAGGACACCCGGGGCCACCAGGTGCCAACCGGGGTTACCAGGTGCCATCTGACCGCGTTCCTGGACGGCCCCAAGACACTTCCGTGTCCCAGGAATCCCCACAGCGACCGATTCCGAAATATATATATATGGTAACGGTATGGTAACGGTAAGTGTTACCGTAAAGGTAAGGCTTTCGTTCCGATTGGCGGACCCACTTGGAAGTGGGTCCTGGATCTGGTGGACCCACTTTCAAGTGGGTCCTGGATCTGGTGGACCCACTTTCAAGTGGGTCCCCCACATCCTTACTCTTTCTGGCAACATCCAGAAAGAGTCATTTATTTTTGGTAAGACGAGGTACATATATTTAATTCTCCGAAGGTTTCCTCGTGTAAATGCCGTCACTTGCGAGCCCGAATTTTTTAAAGGTGAACATAAATTCGCGCGTTTCAAAAAGTTTCAAACATTCAAAATCGCGATACGAAGGCTTAAAAACATTTCGCGGAGTTCGACGGTGAGAAAGTCGCGGAAAAGCGGAGAAGAGATTCGCCGGCCGCCGCGGCGTCGCAGCTCCGCCATCTCGAGTGCAACCGAGTAACCGCCTGGGGGCGGGGCGGGGCGGGGCGGGGCCCTCACACAGCTTCGACCATTGCGTTAGAGGGCAGCACGCATCTTCCGCGAACGCCGACTCCGGATGAATCCGGCAATGCCGAATTCTCCCCCTCGGGCCATCATCGGAACTCAAGCCACGCGCGTCTTTCTCGGTTGGGCTAGGATTGTACCGAAACGCGCAACCGTGAGGAGCCGACCGACTCCTGTTGCCCTCTTTCTCATGATGAAAGGTTTTTGGCCCTCGGCTGTCGTTTGGCAACATTGGCGAAATCCAAATTCACCGTGTTTCAGCAGACACCCGCGGAATCACCTCCCGCGGAATCGCTTCCTGAGGAATCGCTTCCTGAGGCATCACCTCCCGGAGTGGCGGACCTCGCGCGAAAAAAAATTCAGCTGAATTCAGCACGCAAAAGCGGGCGAGTGCAAATAAGTCACGCATAATAGATTAGGCAGTCGACGAAACAATTCACATTGCAATCCCACCAGGGCAATCTCATCAGGGCAATCCCACCAGGGCAATCCCATCAGGGCAATCCCATCAGGGCAATCTCACAAAATCGTCATTCGACGAAACCATATTGAAAAAAAATAATCCCAATCGGCATTCCTGGAGTTCCCTCAGGCATTCCTGGCTTCGGCCAGGAATGCGCCTTCCTCGACCTTCCTTCAGCGATCGATCGATCGATCGGGCCGATCAATTGTTGAACGATTTACATTTTCAGAAAACGTGTCCCGGTGCTACTTGCTATCAGTACAAAATACTAATGATAAAAAGTCGCAAAAACTTTTTAAAGCATGAATTTAAAAGACATAAATTTGATCATTTCATAAATGAACGAAAAACTGATGTGTTCGTAAAAACCGCGGGCTTGTGAGACCTGAGGGCCTGTGAGGGCCTGGGAGGTCAAGTGAGGGCCTGTGAGGGTCTGTGAGAGCCTGAGAGAGCGAATCCCTCGGAAAACCAGTACCTGTAACGAGGCGTCATTAACGAACGGAGTCGGGGATGAAGCTAAGGGCGACAGGGGGCTTCTCATTATCCTCCACTGAGCAATCTCCTCCGAAGAGAGTAATCTCCTTCGAGAAGAGCAATCGCTTTGGCACGATTACGCCAATGCCTCCTAATTGCCAAACGCTTCAACTGGAGCCAATATCGACGGAGCCCCGTCTGCGGTCGGGGATGCTCGTCTGCGATCGAGGATGCCCGTCTGCGGTCGGGGATTGCCTCTCCAGGGTGCTCAGAATGTCGCGACGATCGGGCAACACTGGGGAGCCATTTTCCAGTGTTGCTCCGAAGTTGAAAGCGACTTCAGTGTTTTCGGTGGGATTTGGCTTCGTCTGGGACAGTGATTGCAATGGTTCATTGATCTCGGTGCTGAAGTCGGCAATACGTGTCCTTTCTTTAAATAATGCACGATTTGATTAATTTTGTATTACAAGTATTAATGCGTGCAATTAACACTGATAACCATGATTAACTTATGGCTACTAATTTCTATCATTAATTTATTACTTTCGCTCATAAATTCCAAAGAGAAACGGAATTAGATTCAGAGTTTCAGCCAGGCGTAATTAGCTAATTGTAATCGATATGGGCTCATCACGAAGTTATTTTGGACCAAATTCACCCGGAAGGCAAACTCGAACGATAACGAAATCGTAAGACTAGCATGAATGCAATTATAAATAATTTCCAGCTGGAGGCAAGGACTGGCGCTTTACCATATGAGATTCGTGAAGCAAAAACTTGAAGAAAGCGATTCATAAATGCTGCATCGGGCAACACTCTCCATCCTGCTAAAGCGAAGGTTAGACAGTGTTGCCGGATCGCCGCGTCTCTTTCAAGCCAGCGGGAAGGGGAGAACTTTTCCAACAAATGCAAAAAATTTTGCAACTAGAACAAACTATTTTGCCACTCGAGCCAATACGCAACAGGATGGGAAACACATAAAAATGAAATCATGAAAACGTAAGTACTGAATAGTACTTGGAGTAAACAGCACTGAAAAAGCCTTTACCGACGATGATGAGACAGAAGAAGAGCCAAGTGACGAGCAGGACCCGAGTCGCATGCCTGGAATACGGAAAGTAAGTCGGAACATTCTCCGCCATCAAATTCTGGAACAGGAGCAAGGCGGTCCGTCTCATCGAAGGGTGCCGCTCGGGTGCCTCCAGGAGACGCAGCTCGAGGCGGTGCACCCCGTAGACCGCGAGGGTGCACAACCCCAGCGACAGGGCCACCAGCGCCCAGATCTGCGGGGGGATCCATATTTGTCTCCTCATTGGTCGGTTCGTTACGAGCTCATTGATTGGTCCGATCGAAACGCCTATAGTGAAAGTGACCAATCTAATGATAGCTGTGACGATTGGAAGAAGGTTGGCCGAACCCATCTCAATAAAGCCTGAGCAAATTCGAAGATTCCCGGAAACAGAAACTTGGAGTTGAAATTTTGGCCAGTGGTAAGTAACCATAACCTTAGAGTATCCTTTTAAAACGTTCATAGCGAAAACTGTGGGAAGTAAACTTTTTATTTTTAAGGCTTTTTTTTTTTGTCCCTATCTCTCCCTCTCCCAAGGAAAAAAACAAACAAAAAAGATATATATATTATTTTTTATATTATTTTTTATTTTTTGAGACAATACGCAGCTGTGCGACGCAATTCGCTTGCCCTAGGACTGACTCCATACAAGCCAGGATACAAATTGAAAAAGTTCCATTGTAAACCCAGAAAGACTGCCACGATGAGAAACGCTACGCAGATGCACGAGCAGCCGACTGGATGGTGTCCGACTGCTCTGCGATTGCCTCCCCCTTACTCCTAGCCCCTTCTCGCCCTTTACCCCTCACCCCAAAGAAGGTTGAGAACTGGAAGGTCTCCTGTACGTGACATGTTTACTTTTGTGGAGGTTGAGGATCTGTTATATACTTTTCCGGTGAACCACTTCTGCCCTTTTTCCTTCATTCATCTTCAGTCGGGGTCGGGCGCCCCATTCCCCTCCCTCCCCTCTTACCCTCCTCAGCCCCCTCTTTCACCCACGCCCTCAGCCCCAACGTACCAAGGGAGAGAAGGGCGCGAAGACGATGAAGGTGCGCGGCGCAGCATCAGGCGGCGGACTCACGAAGCTCAACGACTCCGCAAAATACGGCACGGTGAAATCCACGACTTGCGCCCTGATGGCCGTGATGGTGATCTCGCAGATGGCCATCGTCGCCTTGCCCCCCGCCACGTCCCCCACGAGCCCCGTAAACGTCCCATTCGGCAGAGGCTGACCCCATTGCCCATCGCTCGGCGGCACCACCTTCCACCTACCGACACGACGAAACCCGACTTTAACTCGCCCCATCGACCCCCCCCAGACGACACTTCCAATACCCACGAGAAGTTGAAGTATCTCGAGAAGTGCCTCGCGACGTTGAGATCCACCCCATCGAGGTAGAGCCCCTCCAGCCTCGCCACATTCTCATCCCCATTCAACAACACCCACGGCGGCACGTTATTCGCAGACACGATGAACCCCTCTCCCCCGAAGTCCCACCTCGTCGGAGCCGGCCCGTCCCACTTCCCCTCGAGAGGCGCGAACCCCTCGGAGAACAGAGACGAGACCGCCCGCCCGTTGAGAACGACCCTCATCCCCCTCGCGACCTTGGACAGCATCTCCTCGGCGAGGCTCTCGTCTTCCGGGGTGAACACCAGCCACCTGTACCTGGACGAACTCCCCACCCGTCCTTTCGCCTGCCGGGACGAGAACACACAATTCGCGAGAAAAATGAAAAAATTTCGACGAGAATACGAAGTCTCGAAGGAAGGAATACCTGTCGCAGTATCTGGACCGTAAAGAGCACAGGACAGACGACGAGCACCTGAACCTCCCCGCTATTCTCCTCCGCAGAGTCGAATACACCCTGCATCCCTTTTTCCGCAGAGTCGAATACACCCTGCATCGAGCAATTCACACCGCTGACCAGGACGATCGGAGCCGACCTCGCAATCTCCGTCCACCTCGCCTCCTCGTCCACCCAGCTTTCGTTTCCCCCTATTTTCCCTAGAGGGCATGATTCCTCACCCGTCGGCATGCACTTCCCTGCTGTGGTGTATCGGGAGGGGGCGGGGGGCTGATGGTTCCTAAATTTGTTGGTTCTAATTCTGCCCTTAGCCTAAATCCCCCCCCCCCCCCTTTTAAGAAATTCTGGCTACGCCAGTGTTTTCCAGTTAAACTCTTCGATTTAGATGCGCACGGTTTACTCGACTAACGTGTGGCGGATTGGGTTTTATCGCTGGCTTCTCTTCGAGTTTGGCCTGGTTCTGTCTAATTCTCTGAGCATTTCCGAGACGCGGCGCATGTTTTAAGTGGAGTCGGCGACGAGACGCTCTTCAAACCAGGTTCTCTTCTGGTTGCTTTCATCCACGAAACTGTTTTACCCAATCGAGCATTGAGCCACCTGAAAGTCAGTTTGAAACGGATTTTAATCGTGTGTACGATCGAATTTCCTTTAAACTCGACGAGCAGTCGAGCGTTTTTTTATCGTTCAGGAAGGCTTATGGACATAAACGCTCCCTAATACTCAAGGATCTCCCGTGCAACTCCCACTTCGATTGCCACGACAACCGCGGAAATTCTCACGTTCCAACGCGCGGAATCTCCATCATCCAACGGCTCGGCTATCACTTCCGGGTCGGAAGTGATTGCCAAGCACGAAACTCGAGCAAGCGATCCCTCCCCACATCTTCGGTCCCCTCACCCTCCACTTCTCCCCCCTCCCGTCCCAAAATAAGTGCACCAGTTCGCGAAACAAACACGCACTCGTTCACGTCACCACGAGTTCAACGAAGCATCAGCTGATGCCCGTGTATCAATCAGCACCCTGCACCCATTCCTCATCTCCCCCCATGCCCCCTCCCCCAGTATGCATGCAGACGAGAAAGACCTGGAAGGCCGGGCAGCGAGGACTCGATCAGCCAGGGATCCAAGACGACGACGTTGGCTCGAAAGGAAGCGAACCACTTCGCCATCCCCTCATCCCCCGCCTCACCTGCATCACAGAGCCCGTCATCAGAACACATCCGTTTAGCACCTATCTGCTCGCTCTTCTTTCTCATTCGTCTTGCCTTCGGGCTTAAATCGATTTCCGCCTACGTTTCCTGGCTCATCGAAGCTTACCGATTAAGGCCTGAATGTTCTCAACGAATGTTTATTCTTCTTCCGAGAAATTCCATCATTCATTATACAGATTTATAAATAAAGATGAATCTCATCTTACAGCTGTCCCAAAGCTTATAGCTGTTGACGTCATTCAAGCATCCTCCCTCCACGCAAACAACAGCATGGCGAAAACAACCGCGCGCCGATTTAATTTCGCGATTCTTTATACCTCGTCAAATTCGCGAAATTACATCCGGTGCGAAATCTTGCCGCCGTAACTTAGCCATAGAGACTGGACAGCAAACCGCCTCCTCCAACGTCTTCCACCCGACTGACCCCGCGAGAGCAGTGCATGCCCTCCACCCCCCCCCCCCCCCCCCCCCCCCGGACCCCCCCCCCCCCCCCCCCCCCCCCCCCCCCCGGGGGGCTCACCTGAGGGGTATAAAAGGAAGAAGCAGACGACGCAGCGACAGAAGCGACCCAGACCCATCGCACGAAGGGACTGGAGGGCAGACGTCCGAGGTCGGGGATCAAATATGTAAGTGTCCATTGTGTTCTCGGCGACTCATCATCATCATCGCGCGCCTTCCCCACGGCGTAATGATATACAGGGGGGCGAAGTTCGATGAAAGATCCATCTGGATCCGTCTCCGCGTGCCTATTAATTTCGAGCACCGTGATGGCATGCACCTCGTGAATAATTCAGTGTCGATCCAATTACGTTAGGAATCCCCCGGGGGATCCACCTTCGATTCATTTTCGGGGCAATAGGGGACGGCTCGATACGACCAGGAAAGGTTGTTCCCCGACGAAGGGGCTTCGGACGGGGGGAAGGGGGAAAAATGATTCAATTAGTGTCGACTCCGGTTCATTTCGTGAGTGGGTGCCATATAAACTGGGAAGGATTCGGGGAATCGATCAGGGAAGGTTCCTTGTATTTCTCTTCTATTACCTTTAGGGGAAGCCATTTGCGACACAAAGGCTATTCTGTGGAAGTAACGACGGGGTCGTTTGCCGGAGAATGTTGGATTAAACGCAGGTTCCCGAGGGGGAGTAGAGAAAATCGACGACTCGTTAAATGAGAAATCCGAGACGCCCGATCTTCGTTCTGCGCACATAGATGGAGGAGGGAGGAGGAGGAGGAGGAGGAGGAGGGAGGAGGAGGAGGAGGAGGAGGGAGGAGGAGGGGAAGGACTTGAGGGTAGGCAGTTGAATGATCGAGGTCACTTCCGTTGTTTTCTCATCAGTAACGATTCACGAAGAAAAAAAAAACGATGGGAAGAAAATTGCGTGAAATTGGTTTCACTTATTTTTTGCTCAAGGGAGGAGGGAGGGGATGGAGAAAAGAGGGGGCAAAGGGGGCAGCGGGGAGGGTCTTTTTTTTTTTAAGAGATTTAAAATTTGATTTCATAAGGAGATTTGTAAAATTGAAAATATAGTTCCGTGTTTCTGCCTGGTCCATAATTATTCTCGCACGTCGTCGTGGAGCTGAAAAAAAAATGAAAAAAGGAAAATAAATATAAAATTGTGGAGCGTCAGCGGGCAGTCCCGAAATTAGAGTAAACTGGTGGTTAAAATGTCATTTTTTTTTAAATGTACCTTTAAATACTCTTGGTACGAGAAAAGTTCAAAGAAGAAAAAAAAAAAGACCTGAATTTTAGTCGGATTACAATGGAAATCTTAGTCGCGCGACTTCCCAAGAAATTCACTTTTCACTTTATTTCTGGGCTTCCAGAGTAGAGCTGGCAGATTTCACACCGTATTTTTCTAGAGGTAGTTTGTCGGTTTGTTTTGTGAGGAAACGAGGCCGGAAAAACGACGCGGAACAAAGGAAGAGGCGGATTTTAATGGACTGTTCTCGGAAGTGTCTCGGGACCTCTTCGCGCTGACAACTTCCAGGAAGGGATTTTGCGGTTCAGGGAATGATAAAAAGGCGGGAGGGATTGGCACGGAGCCCACTCGAGCGGTTGGCACGGAGCCCGAACCGGCGTCACTCGTGGGTAAGCCCAGCGAGGACACCTGTCCCGATGGGACAGGGGGAAGTCCCGGTGTTTGTCGTCGTGTCCCGGGACGTCGAGTCGTTCGATTTCGCGCCGGAAACGATGGGAGAGCGACGCGATGATCGCGATGACCGCGAGGTTCGCGAAGATCGCGAGGTTCGTACTACCTCATGGGATCCACGTTTTTCTGGACAGATGTATATATCCTTTTTGTATACTCAGCGATCCGAAGGGACACACATACATGCACTGTTCGTTTATTTATCATTTAAAGTGGTTTTCTTTCTCCTCTCCTCGCCACAAGGCCAAGTTTAATTCCGTACTCCTTCGTCAGATGAGACGATTCCCCCCCCCCCTCCCCCAATTTCCACCCCCAATTTAAATCCTTCGCAGAAACGAACGGCTCTCGTTAGCATCCTGAATCCGATCGTCTCCTCCCCCGCATCATTTGAGCCATTTCCCAGACTCAAAAGGGCACACGGAGATCGACGACGGACAAATTACAAGAAAAACCAGAGGAAAACGAGGAGGGAAGAGGGAGGGAGAGAGGGAGGAAGAGAGGGAGGGAGAGAGGGAGGGAGGGGGAGGCCGACGGAGGATCCGCGCCTTGGCAACGAGGAGGCGGAGAGTGGATATAAATACGAGACGCGCTCTCGCCAGGTTGTCAGAGGGCAGAGTGAATCTCGAGGTGGACGGTCGGGTCTCGTGCAAGGTGGCGGTCGCATTCGAGCCTTTCTTCTGTTTCTCTCTGCTTCGAGGGGGAGATTTGTGGGGTGAGTGGGGAGTCTGTGCCTTCTTCGTCGACTGGGTTTTCATTTCTTAAATTAATTTAATTTTTTTTTTTAAATTTGGGGTGGTTAAGATTGGTGAGTGATCTGAGTCGCGATGGTCTTTTCAGATTTTTTTATTAGGGGGGTGTTATCTCTTTTCAAATTATTACCTTAAAAATATTAGAATAAATATATAAATATAAAATAAATAAAAATCTCGTGTCTAATGCGAAAGATTCGTTCGTCGTGGTTCGGACTGCGAATGTGCGCGTCGGGATCTCAAAGTGGCGAATGAGCATAGAAAGAATTACGAGGAGTGAAAAGGCCTCAGATGCACCTTCTCACCTTTTCCTTTTTTTCTTTTTTTTTTAACAGGTGAAAGATGACGACGACGAATCTGGCACGCAGAAGCAGCAGCATCCACAAAATCAGGGATCTCCGACTCCCCAGGGTCAGCATCACAATTAATCACATTGAAAGTAACAAAATCAAGATTAAAAAAAAAAAGAATCACGACGGTTAACCGACGATTTACCCGCAGGTGGACGTGGACAAAGAGTACGAAGCGATCCAAGAGCTGGGGGAAGGATGGTTCGCGAAAGTGATACTGGTGGAGCACCGAAAGACCGGCACCGAGGTCGTGCTCAAGGCCATCTCCAAGGACTCGACCGACCTCAAGGATTTCCTCCGGGAATTCCACTATTCGTATTTCCTGAGCCCGCACGTGAACGTGCTGAACACGTACGACGTGGCCTTCCAGGACGCGGGGGCCTACTATTTCGCGCAGGAATTGGCCCCGTTGGGAGATCTCACGTCGAACTTGGGGGAAAACGGGATCGGGGAGTCGGGCGCGAAGCGAGTGGCCGTGCAGCTGGCGTCGGCCTTGGAGTTTTTGCATTCCAAGTCGCTCGTGCATCGGGATCTCAAGTTGGATAACGTGCTGGTCTTCGCGGGGGACTTTTCGAGGGTGAAGCTGGCGGATTTCGGGTCGACGGTGAAGGCGGGGACGCAGGCGAAGAAGGACTCGGCGTGCATGATGATGGTGCCGTACACGCCGCCGGAGATCTGCGACGTGTTCCCCGAGGAGTTCTACGCGGTGGAGACGGGGTCGGACGTGTGGCAGCTGGGGGTCATCGCGTACGTCTGCCTCACCGGCTGCCTCCCCTGGGCCAAGGCGGACATCACGGACCCGAAGTACTGCCAGTTCCTCAGGTGGCACCGACAGCGAGGCATCAAGTCCCAGGCGCCGTCACACTTCCACCGGTTCTCGCACAAGCTCCAGCGCCTCCTCAGGCGGATCCTGGAACCGAAGCCGGAGAAGCGCGGGGACGTGGGGGAAGTGCTCAAGGCGGACACGAAAGACCGATGGCTCCTGCGATCTCCCGAGGCCTCTTGGGCCTTCTCGGAGCGGGACGATCCCTGCAGCCTCGCGTATTCCGTGGCGAGCAGTCGGGAGGAGAAGAACAGACTTCTGGCAACCCTGCTCCGGCACGGGGTGGAGACGACGGTGGATCGGGAGGCCAAGAAGGAGTGGCTGAGACAGTGGGTGATGGACTCGCAGCCCAGATCCACTAAGTGATCCCATTTGTGACATGAATTTTCATCTTAAAATTTATATATTTCGATGATTTCATCGATTACGAGTGGACCAGAGACGCGTTTGACTTGATTTTATTCGCCCCATTCTCTCTTCCTCTTCGTGTGATACATGTGATTGCTGTTCCTACGGAATAAACCATGCAATACAATGAACCCAGTCTTCCTCCTTGACGATGTATACCTTGAAGCCGCACGATTTATTTCTACCTCGCTCCTTTTAACCCCCAGCAACAGCAACCATTCAGCACCAGACGAAACTCATCAACATTCTGTTCTAACCCAAAGTCATGAAAATGCACGACACTTCTCGCCTTTGACGACCGCGACACCTTCCCCCCAAGTATAAAGGTAGCGCGGACAGAAAAAATGGGTGGGGGGCAGTGGCACAGCGAGGGGGGGGGGCTGGGGGGCTTCAGCCCCCCCCCCCCCCCCCCCCCCCCCTTCCC
>CAJPEV010005751.1:0-13342 GCA_905338385.1 Darwinula stevensoni
ATCCAAAATTCGATGCGATAAAGACGCATCACATGCAGGACAGATTCTTTCGCGAGAAAAATGCATCGAACTGAGGCACTGAATTTTCTGTGTAGCTCTGAGGTCTGGTAACACACATAGGGAGATTTCTCCCCGATTATTACGCTCCATCACCCCGAGGATCTGCCAATGCTTACAACCTCCAAGTCAATCAAGGACTCATTTTAAGACGTAACCTTGTGTAGATAATGCAGTGACATTTCCAATAATTGACTTCTGATGGACTTTCGTCACAGTGCTCATTTCCGGTAGGGACCATTTCGTCCCATTCTTCACATGGCACCAGAGGGACCACATAATCATGGACTCGATTGAAAGAGTTGCTCGTCGCATCTAAAGGCCACTCCCTCTCCGACAACATCGATTGCCTCAGAAAATTGCCCTTTGTCTGTTAGCGCTCTGGCGCCAAAACCGCCGAAAATAGAGGGATGAAAATTTTTAATACCTATACCTTACCATCCAAAGATTTGCTCTTCTCATGGAAAAAAACTAGCTCCGACGGACCGTTCTCATTTTCGTGAAAACTTAAATTTGATAATGGGAGATAAAAATTCCACATCACGACTTCTGTTGTGGTACATAGAGAGAAATGACATGATATAATGTGTCATTTGACACACGTATATGTGTCATGAGAGAATTTCTTCATATCGGTTGTGATAAAATGTGTCACAGGGGTTGACACATTTCAACGCGTCTGGGCATGCAGCAAGATGTGTCAAATGACACACTGGAGGAGAGAATATCACAACGGACTCACCCAGTTGTGTCCCATGACACACTACAGTGCGTGTCCATCGATACGTCTGGATTAAGGCCTGGGGACACGGAATTACGCGTCATGAGGCTGGGCACATTTAAATGTGCCTACTGATGTAGTAAGATGTGCCAAAAGACATGTTTCAGTGCGTCAAAACTCATAACACATTATTCCGTGTCGCCCAGACGATCCAGGACCCACTTTTGCGCGTCATTTGACACACTGATTTTTTTCTGTGTACCGTGGAATATGCATCGAACAGGGAAAAAAACATGTTCATACGCTCGATGTAATCGGCGCACGAGGTCTACAGTTATACGTAAATGAACGGTTTATTAAATGATAGAGCTGCAGACCTGCCATCTGGCATTTACTCGAATAAACAAGTTTCCCAGGAGAAAAGATTGATGGCGAATGAATCGCTGTCGAATCATCCCCGGTGTGTGTGCTAGTACTATTCAAGAAAGATGCAGCATGAGCTTCGTGGAGATGAAAAAAATAAGCTCTCGTCCTTATTGAGGTGATTTTTCGCGAAACCTTACTATTCAGGAGTCAGGAGAGTTTGTGATATCAAGAGATATTCAATCGTATTTCCATCTTTAGCACACAATTCGGGACCAAGAGGAATGGGGGCCCATGATGCAGGGAACCGCATCATACACGGTAGAGAAATCGTGTGCTTCGGCTTCAAATAACTACAATATATTGAAGCTAAAGTGCGAAAAATCCTGAGATTCATAATCCTTAGCCAGGTTCACAAGAGAACAAGAACAGGGTCGGAAAACCATGGGGCAGAATCGCCTAGCAAAATCCCCAAATTGATGAACTGAGACATGGTTCTCCCTCAGCAGAACCTAGGCTCGTCCTGGTAGTCGTGGTTGACTACTGTGCCTATATGAGGGAATTCACCACGGACGAGTATCTGGACCACTTCACAGTGAATTCCAAGATGCAATTCATCTTGAAAAATCGTACAGGGGCAGCGAAACAAGCGCAGCAGAACCCCGAGGCAGGCACCTTGGTCACGAGTCACTTCACGTCTATCGTTACATGGAGTGTCTCATGATATGATTTATGTAGTCACGTGAAGGGCCAATTAGGTCAATAAATATTGATCCCTGGTCTTCGAGATCTCGTCGAGGACGTGTAACGTAAGGCCGAATAGAGGTCTGATTCGAATTTTATAAATCATGTCAGCTCGGACGAGGAACGTTAGGCTCATCGAGATTTCCTTGAGCCGTCTCGACGAGTTCTGAGAGGAAAATTCCTCTAGGAAGCGGGGAATACAACGTGACAGCCATTCTGTTAATTCGCGGATGTTCGAATATCTCCAGATCCCACCACGTTAAAAAAAAAGGAGAAGATCCAGACAACGATACGATGGGCGAAGAAGTCATGAATCTGACATAACTCGGGCATGATATCCGGAAACACGTCGAGACCGACGTCCTAAATTAACTTTCACTTTTCATGGCGAAACGGTACAACGCAAGCAATAAATCGGGCACTTTTCGTCCCCTACAAAACATCTTTCGTTTGGCAGGTTTCTTTCCCCAGGAATGGCTACCCAGCGGGGGTGGGGAAAGAAAAAAAATATATATTTCAAATTTGCTGGAGCGATTCTGTGTTGAGAGAGGAGAAAGAATGCCAAATTTCGTTCCTGTTGATGCTCTGAGAGAGGAAAACGAGACGGTCGAAGAGAGGTAATAAATAGGCGCTACCAAAGCCTATTGATCTCCCTGAGACTCTTCTGGCTTCACGAGATGAAGCGGGGACCATTTGGAAGAGAAAAAACTGGACCAAAGAGGACGGAACGGACGCACCTCCTCACACGGCGCCTCCCCTCTGACTGATGAGAGCGGGCGCAACGATACAATTCTGGAAGTAGGCACGTTTGCTGTTTGTGACATCATCGAAATATAGTTCCTCGATTTCGAACGATTTCACGTGAATCCCGTTCTCGAGAACTTGGCTTATTTCTCCCTCTCCATGACCTGGGAACCCTTCCTTGTTTTACTCACTCAACAACTCCACGATGTCAATGGATTATCCGGGAAAACTCGTCCTGAGGTATGGCAATCATATTACTGCTAAGCACGTTTTCGCCTGTCACTCGAGCACAGAGATGGACTTGTGCTCTCTGGCACGTGTGGGTACGTGTCATTCAAGATATTCCGTGGAATCGTAAGGCTTGCTCATTTCCCGTTGCAGCACTGCACCTCGGCAGAAATAATTGTTGCTTGGTGATCCAAAAAATAACGGGAAGATGGCACTGCGATCGAGAGAGACGAAGCGGAAGGAGACACCTGCAGGAAATTGGGACACGAACAAGGAAATTTGCGTGCAATATCAAGACAGGAACACACATCTGCCAGATGCAGATGCTCCACCAGATACATACCGGCTGACAAAAAAGTCCCTAGAATACGATTTTCGTTTCGTACACGGAATCGGTCGGTTTACGAGACTCCCGCGAACGATTAAGGCAGAAAGCACGCTTCGATTCCCCGTGGTCGCTCGGGTATTTCTCGCTTCAAAAATTCCAAGAACCGGCAGTCAACGAATGTGGAAATGTTGGTGGCCATGCTGTCACAAAATGTCGGATGAAGGGGCAGATTGCAACGAATGGAACGGGATGGACGCGTAGAGGAGCGACATCTTCACGCAATCGCCACGCGATCTCTCGCAGCAGCGACCCAAATCAAACGGCCCTCTCCTCTCGACTGAGCCGAGCGTGGGAGGGAGGGCGCAGACGTCGGGCAGCGGCGTGGGAGGGAGGGTTTCCACGTCTCCGAGGTTTTTTTCTTCTTCTCGAGATTCATTTGTGTGCACGGTCGAGCTCGTTGGCATGCCGTCGCGAGCGTCTTCGCGTCGATCGCGATCGTCTTCGCAGTGCTGTGTCCGATTCCTCTTTGGGATTCCTTGCCCCTGTCGATGTTAATGGCTTCGACTCGTCGAACACACGTCGTGCTCCCCCTTTTACGATCTTTTGGACAGACGGCGAGTGCCAAGAATCTCCCGTTCTTTCCCAAGTATCTTCTGCGCCCTGGGTTCATCCCGCACCAGACCGTTCGGGCCGGTCGACTTTCGAGCAGGCCGTTCGGCACCGAAATCTCCACGGATGGAATATTTCCTCACCCTGTACATTGCCTGCGCTCGACGCGACTCCGCCTTCCCACAGCTGCAGTTCAACGCCCCCGTATGAGCAAAAAAGCCGGTGATGACGGCAGTTCTCGTTCTCTCAGGCTCTCTGGTGCCGGTCTCGATGTCGTGAAATCCCGATTCTTTGTGCGTTTTGTCTGAGAAAGGAAAATTTATTTCGGGGCCATATCCGCGCTTCTCGTTATTCATTCTCTAGGATGGATGCAAGCGAAAAATGCTTGAAATATTCCTTTTTCTTGGCCAATTTCGTCATTCTGGTGAGTTGGCACGATTGCGTTCAAGTCAGAATGCAGAAATCCCACGCGAAAAAGAATAGTTTAATTCTGCGAAAACCTGACTTGACCCATTCTCCTCACATTCGACTGCCCCCCCCCCCCCAACTCCCTCATGNNCCCCCCCACCGCCCCCCCCCCCCCCCCCCAACTCCCCCCACTCCCTCATGGGCGGCGCCACACTTAAAACGCGGCATCATGTGTTATTTAGTGCTATCGCACTCAGCGAATTGGCTTTGATAGCCCCCTTTCGCTCTCCCTCGGTAACCATTCCTAGGGGGGTTTTCGGAGGAAAGAGATCAACTATGATGGGAAAGATGTCGCAATGCACCATTTAACCCTAAAAAATGAAAGTAGGTGTCGTACATTGCTCAGCGGACTGGCTCCAATCCCGTTCCCCAGTGTTGCCCGATATCGTGCCAAAGTTATGTAAGACTCATGGTTGCTTAGGCCTTTGTTTCGGCGTCTGGATCTTCTCTTTTTTCTTGTTTAATGCATGGGACATTCTTCTACCGATTTCACGAGACGAACTGAGAACGAAACGGTACTTTGCAGCGGCCGATCGCTATAGTGAGATCTGGAGAAATCTCATCCGAACATCCCTGAATTACCATGATGGCGCGGGCGACGGACTTCTTGCTGCCTGGAGGCATTCAAAACTCAGACCCAGTCGAGATGGTTCGAGGAACTCTTGATAGGCCTATCGTTCCGCGTTCGCACTGAAATGGTTCATGAAACTCGAAACAGGCTTCTGTTCGAATAGGAATATGAATAGGCCCCCTATCGGCATTACGTTATACGTCCTCAACGTGATGTCTCGAAGACCACGGATTCACTCTTATAGGCCTAATTGGCCTAGTAAGTCCAGAATTGAGTTTCATATGAAAGAGAAAAAGGTAGGCCTTGGCGTGATCTGAAGCCAGTCAAGTCGGTTAGGCCTAAGACTAACATTTGTGAATCTAGTAGAGGAAGTGGCTGGGGTTGAAGAACGGGAAAGCGTTTGAAAAATGGATTTCACATTGCTTCATTTGAATAAGACGAAACAGGCCTAAGTATAAATGCGAAATGGAAATCGTAATAAGTTTTGATACGTTTTAAATTCTTGATTTACCGACCTGGATTCGGAGACAGGAAGATTTCACCCGACGTTTCACCCTCGTTCATGCGGCTGGACGGGTCATCGAGGACGGAGCAGCCAAGATTCTTTTCTTGTCCGCAGCTGGGGGGGGATGGCGCTGCTCGCAGTGGGGATCTGGACGGCGGCGCGCGAGACGTCGCTGGACCCTCTGCTCCGAGCGAATCCGTTCGCCGGCGACGCCTGCATCCAGATCGCGACCGGGGCGGTCGTCGTCATCCTCTCCTTCCTCGGTTGCCTCGGCGCCGCGAAGAAGGCCAAGTGCCTGCTCGTCGTCGTGAGCGACTCCAGTTCCCCTTCGAGCGCGAAGCGTCGAGGTCGGCGCTCGTATTCGCCTGGCTCGTTTTCGACTCCGGCAGCATTCTGGGCTTCTCGTGGCGGTTTTCGTCGTCTTGCTCGTGGCTGGGGTCTTGTGCTATGCGTTCCGAGCCGGTTTCGGGGATTCCGTCGATGCGGCCATGAGAATATCTCTGCTGGAATACGACGACCGGACCGAAAATCCCGTCAGGATCGCCTGGGACGAAGCTCAGAGGAAGGTGAGAAAATGCAGCTTTCATTTCGACGTACGTATTAAACTAGTCGCATGTTGCATTTATCGCCTTTTGCAATTTCCTTCCTGAAGTTCAAGTGTTGTGGCATCGAGAGAGCGCAAGACTGGCTGTCCAATCGCAATCTCCAGGGCCGATACCCGACGAGTTGCTGCCGGTTCGACCGAGACGGAGACGTGAGTCTTCTCTATGGCCGGGGATCATGGATGCTGCGCAAATCCCAAATTGGCAAAAATCGAGACCGAGCCCTTTTCTTCTCCCTGCGGCCAATAGCGTCGCAGCTTTTTAGTTATGTTGGATTTGACGCGAATGCTTCGATAATTCCTAGCTCTTTCCGGTTCTTGTGGAAATTGCGGGAAACAGGGAGTGATCGACGAAACTGAACGTGTTGAATTCGCGGCTCTCGCCGGTTTAATTACGAAAGGGAAGTTTGCCAAAAAAAAATCATTCACGTATCTGTGAGCTGCGCACTTCTAGAGTCAAAGAAGAACCATCAGGAACGAGTCAATTACTTTTTCTGGGAGAAATTCATATAGCCGTTCCACGATATCGCAAAAATAAAAAGGGAAAATCAGAAACCATATCCGAAAATGATTTCGTCTGGACTTCGCGTGTCAAAAACTCCAATGAAATTTCCTTGTCTGATGAATTAGCATTATTTTTCTCACTGTAAAATAACAACCTACCAGATGCGAATGTTCAAAGACCTTCGAGAAGCGTGGAATTGTTGAAGGCTGGCAATATGAAAGCGTCTTTCCATTTTCAACCTCGGGCTGATAATGATAACGGGGTGATAACGGGGGATAACGGGGCGATGCAACGGGAATGGCTTAAGGTTTCCAGAAACCTTGGCGACCCAGATTAATTCCGTCAACTGTTGCAATCTCGCAGGGGAGGGAGGGAAAGAAACGGTTGCGTCCCACCTCACGCAATAATCCCCCAATAACTCACAATAATCCCCCAATAACTCACAATAACTCACAAGTGATGATCGAGGATGCACTCGGCTCGGCCTCCCCTCGCAGACGCTGCAGTGCGAGTCCAGCATAGCCGAGACTTGGTGGGAGGGATGCCTGGAGAAGGTGGAGGCGAGCCTCCGGGAACGCGGGGCGTGGATCAGCGGCGTGACGATCGGCATCGCCCTGCTCACGGTCGGTTCTCGAGAGGTTTTCGCGGTTGCGACGCGGTTGCGACGCAGTTGCGACGCGGTTACGGACGCGGTTTCCACCCGTTCCAGTTCTCGGGGACTGCGTTCGCCTGCGCCCTGTGCTGGATCGTCGGGTGGAAGCAAGTGTCGCGGCGGCGGGTTTCTCCCATCTGGGAGCTGGAAGAACCGATGAGTGACTGATGAAGAACGAAGAACCGACGAAGAACTTTGAGATTTCATGTTGTCCCTCCCAAGACACGAAACGGAGCCGAGAAAATCCGTCGGAGATGTGCTGGGCATCAAAGATGAATATAGGACTGCAAGAAATCCCTCTGGGAGCAAAGGTCAATCTGAGAATTCATTACGCGAGAACGCAATTCTACGAGTAAAGTCTGGATAAACCGGAGCGAAAGAAATTTGATTACAAAATATGGTATGTTCTATATTTTACTCATGCACACGCCCACACAAGCTTAACTTTCATCCTTTCTCAGCGCCAAAATTATTCCACAACAATCCGAAAACTTTCTTCTGGATTTTTTTTTACAATTCAAGATTTTGGAGTTGGTTTCCTTAAAGGCGTTAAAGAAAATAGTTCTACTTTTTTTTTTAAAGAAAAACATCAAAGCCTGGTTCTTGGGCAAATGGGTGGGTATATATACTTATTTATTTAACGGTTGAGTGATTTCGAGAACTGCCCCTGGGTCCCCATCCAATCCTCGATGCATAAAGTGATGCTAGAACATGGAACAGTTCTAGTGCCTCGAATGCGAATTGCATCGGCGAGAGTTCTCGTCGAAAACTTGTTCATAATTGCCGTCGAGCAGTTTTCGCCTTCTGGCTGCGCTGAAGTGGGGTCGGGAAATCCAAAATTCAGGAAAGGAAAATCGCCGGGAAACGAAGCCACTAAATCGTAACCATCGACATTCCGTTCGATTCGGTTCGACTCCGTTTCCACAATTGACATTGACACAATTGACATAATTGCACTCGATGAACCTGTTCATCCCAGCCAAGAGAGAGCAACAAACTTTCAGAAGTAGTAAACATAAGTAGGAAGTTAGGGTTGAAATGAGGATGTGCACCCATATCGACACTTGTCGCTCTGGAAAAATAAAGAGGAAAACTTATTATAATGATAATAATGGTAGCTCGCACATTCTTATTCCGAGTGCAAAATCCTTTGCAAAATCTGCCTTGAATCAAAAACTCCACGAATAAATTGTAAGAGCTCCAGCGAAATTAAATTGGAGATATGCGGCGTCCGCTGCGATGGACGCGGGGTTGCCCCTGTCATTGTATATGTGTATTGTATTGTGTGTATTGCAAACCTTTTCATAGAAGAAATGGCAGAGCCGACAGTGGCACGGACGCAATCGGTCGCCTACCTCACCCTCCACAGCTGCTCCACCCTCCACAGCTGCTCCACCCTCCAGAGTTGCTCCACCCTCCAGAGTTGCTCCACCGCCGAAGATGGAAGATGCTCGCAAGTTCCTGTCTCGCCCATTGCGCCTCTCCTCCTGCCACCAGTCCGATCCCTGTAAGTCCTCTCACTCTTCATAATTTATCACGTCATTAGCGGGTCTCTTTCAATGAAAGATGAGACCACTCAGAGTCTCGATCTGCTCGTCTGTCTCGCGCTTTGGTTGCCCGACGGTAACTTAAAACACATTGACTTATTTACTATGAAAATTGGTGCGCATACATTTAACAAGATACAGGCTATGGTAGTTTTGGGCCATATTCCTACCAAAACAGTTTTTGTTGCCAATTTTGAATGTAGGGAGAGGAATCGATACATGTGCGTGCAAGCGCGATTACATACCTGTCAGCAAGATGAAGATGAAAAGAGAGCCAAATTCACGGCATCTCCCTCTCCCAAGAATTCTTCCCGAATCTTTTCCCAATCAGTCACAAGATCCGAGAGCCACCATCTCGTCCCAATAAGCATCAGCAATAAAACCGGTTTCTCCCAGTCGCTTCCTCGCGAGCACGTGGGATTTAAATGACCTATTTAAATGACCTCGCTGAGCGAATTCGCTTCAGGCCGACAGCCGTGATCGTTCGAGGCGAGCTCGGAAACCGGTTCAGCGCCGTTCTCTAAGCTCGTCGTGTCCGCGGAAGCGAATGTCTTCGTGAGCCCAGCGGGATTCCTATGATCGAGGATATCTTGTGGTTGGAGATTCGGCAGAGATTATATGAACCAGACTTTAAATTACGCCTCCGGTCGGTAAAATGAGTCATTTTATTTTGTATAAGTTACGGTCGTTCCAAAGCATGTCTAACGTATTCCTTTTTTTCAATGGGTTTCTTTGAACCGCCATGTTGCAGTGGCTGAGATCTAACCTGATCGATCGGCGAGGATTTCTACCTTCTGGGGAAAATGAGGCGGGAGTCGAACTTCCCGCTTCCTGGTTTTTTCTTGCTCGAACCTCATTTTGTAGACCCTTAACGTATCGTATCACACCCTAACATCGTACGGAGGTGTTTGGCGAAAGCTGCACGACAGCTTCGAAGAATGACGATTTCCTACTTCGGTGCAATTTCGTTGGAAAGGTCGATGAGGCCACTTACGGCTCCATGAAACATTCGAGGCTTAACGTCCTGTCACGACTTCTTCGATGGCTCCGCCGGGCGCAGCTTCGACGAAGCATCCCATTCCAAAGGATGAAGCATCCCATTCCGAAGGGTGTTGAAGGACGCGGAACCTCCAGAGCCTCCGCGCCCTCAAAATTTTATTTTTATTTTTTTACCATGCCATTTTTTTACCTTCAGACCGAAACTCATGCTCGACCGGTTCACTCCCACCGGTTCGATGGCCTCCACGTGAAAACCGATTTGGATCGATAGGATGAATGAAAGTTGAAGATTCAACCAAGAGTCCAGAAACTTGGATCATGCTTGGATTGCCCATATTTTTACATTTGATCGGTGTCGAATCTGCGAGATGTCATATAACGCCATGTTAAAAACTGTCCGAGATTAGAAGTGGAATCGGGGTTCGCAGACGATGGCGGGTTCTCTCAATTATCGTCAATTATTATGTCTAAAACCTGAAAACGTCCATCACTCATGGCAATATCGGAGGAATTTCCAGTGAATGTCTGGTCCCTTGACTCTTTCTCTGCCTTTCGATAATCAAATGCAAATTCACAAAAAATCCAAGGATTCTACAGTCTACTACAGGTTCAGGGATGATTCATGATTAATAATAACTTTAATTAGCATTTTTTCAATCATTTGACAAGCAACGAGGAAAAACCAGAGCAAATCACAGGAGTTCTAGGGACAAACGGAAAAATCTGGAGTCTCGTGCGAATGCGGGTTCACAGATCGGCATGAGTCTTGGGGGCGACCCAGATCCTCTGCAGCGACGCGTGCTTCCACTCGACGGTCGTGCACAGGGCGCAGCCGAAGGCGATCCCCACGAGCTGGAAGGAGGGCGAACGGAACGATCGGTGGAGGTTTGGGAGGTGGAGGCTTCGGGGGTGGAGGTTTGGGAGGTGGAGGTTTACCGCGAGGAAGGCGACGCTGATCCCGATGCCGCTGAGGACGGTGCCGTGCCTGCGGAGGTGGATCTCCAGCTTTTCCCGACATCCTTCCCTCCACGTGTTCGATGCGTTAGATCGGCACGGCAACATCTAGACGTGGGACAGAGCGCACGATCGCGGAAAATTCTCATTCATGGGGGAGAGACTCGGGACGTCATGGGAGAGACTCGGGACGTCATGGGAGAGACTCGGGAGCATGAAATGCTCACGCGCCGGGTTCGGTAAACCGCTCGACAAGCGACTCGAAAGAAACCGCTTCGCTTTCTCGGCACCTCGTCCCAAGGCATTCTGCTGCATCCGAGTCCGAAGAGCTTCCTGGCCAAATCTCCTTCATCCTCAAGCGGACCACATCCGCCTCAAGCATCGCTCGACTCTCTGCCTTCTACTTGCCGACATCCTCGTCGCTCGCATTCGCCTCATCTCAAAGGGAACGGCTCGGTATCGTCCGGCTGTCGAGCGAACGAAACGACGCGCTGTGTCGGGGCGAGATCGTTCCGCGAATTTTGCACAACGAATTCTCATCCGAAATGGGTGCTCAGAAATAGAGAGGACTTTTCAGTTTTGAAGGCTTTGCCGATGAAGTGACAGGGCCTCTGCTTTCCGTCCTTCCATCGAGTTTTCTTCCGCTCTTTTTTCTCCGCGGGTCTTGCATAAACTTCTCAAATCTCTCCCCCCTCCCTCTTCTTTTTTTATTTTTATTTTTATTTTTTTACCAATCCACCAATCTGATAAATACGGCACCAGCGCGACCAATCAGGTGAAACGCAACGTGTTTAATTCTTTTTTTTCTCTCTCTCTATGCCTCGCTGTCATGCGTAAGAACTATTAACCAGTCCTTCGAATCAAACTAACCAAATTTAATAAATAGGACGCGTTCGGCTAGAGAAAAATGTCCCCGTCCCCTCCCCGCCCCGCCCCGCCCCCCATTCCGTAAAAAGATTCCAAGCCGACTCACTTCCTGTTCGATCCGACAGCAACTCGCTGGGTATCGGCCGTGAAGATTGGGATTGGCCAGCCAGTCTTCCGCCTTCTCGATGCCGCAACACTCGAACTTCGAAAAGGAAATTTCTCAAGGGCGTGCCGAGATGAAAAGATGGAAGATGGAAGATCCGGTCACCTCTCTCTGCGCTTGGTCCCAGGCGAGCCCGACGGGGGCCTGCGCCCCGTCGTCGTAGTCGACCAGCGCCTTCTTCAGCGCCGTGTCGACCGCATCCTCGACTCGGTCGAGGAACACGTATCCCAGGATCTCGGCCACGAGCAGCACGACGAACAGCAAGAACAGGAGGACGGAATACTAAGAGACAAAAAAAGACGAAGATGACCCACCTTCCGACGGAGAAGAAAAGGAGATCGAAGACGACCTAGCCTTGCAACGAAAAGAAAACGTCTGACCGCCACGAGCATGCACTTCCCCCGCTTGAAGACCCCGCAGAACCCGAGTGCAGCGAGGAAGACGACCACCAGCCCCGTCGCGATCTGGATGCACGCCGCCCCGAAGAACAGGTGCGTGTCGAGCAGCGAGTCGACCTCCGCCCCGTCCGCCACCCGCCAGATCCCCCACGCCGATAGCGCCAGGCCCCCGAGCTGCAAACGACGCGATGGGAGACGACAGAGGCTTCGTTCGTTCGGAGACAGGAATGAATTCGGCTGGGTAGCGGGTGCCGTTACTTTTTCTGTTGCACGCTCGATGTTACTGGATCGTGACTCTCGGGGGGTGGGCGAGAATTTTCGAGGAGGAGCGACCGAGAAAAATGCGATCGATGGGAAAGAAGCCTCATCGACGAGGGTTAAAAGAAAAAGTGGAAAAAGTATGCATGTCAAAGGCATTCCCGATCGCTGGACGAAGAAAAGGACTTCTCTCTGGCGACATTCGATTCGAAGCGAACCTCGGTCCACTCACCAGGATGACGACATTGACGACGAAGAAAGAACATTGCACGCATCTTCCGCATCCGTCCATTCCGGCAACGGCTATCGCTCCTCGAGGGGATCACCGTCGTCTTTAGCACGTGCACGAAGTGAGATTTCACTAGCAGGAGAGGAGTGGACCGAAACGCACCTCACAGGGGGGCGAGACCTTTTCGAGTGAGGGAAACCGAAGGGAAACGAAATGGAAAAGTCTGTGGAGAGTTGCGCGAACGACGTCCCGTTTCTGTCATCCGACATCCACTCTCGCGTGAGACACTGGAATCGACACGGGCGAGAATGCAATGCATAAGCACTAGTCGTTGGCAACGAAATGGCACTCCATCGAATTAGATCGGGAAGAGTGCATGTGAAAATTCCAGGTTCGATCCTGCTCTCGTGCGCTGGGTGGCGTGGCTCGAAGTCGCCTGTCTGTCCGGAGTCTGTAGACTATAAGTTCTATTGGCTGTAACGCTATACACTGGAATTGTCGGTATAGCTTTTTGATGCGTTTTCGTTGCGAAAAACATGTGAGATTTTTTTTTTAAGAAGGTGGCCTCGGGTAAAGCGAGATTCGTGGCCGAGACCCGGCACCCCTCGTTCGACTGCCCGGGCAGTGGCGGCTCGTCATATTTAGCGCAAGTGGTTCGTCTATGGAGTAGGCAGCGCCCTCCCCTGCCGACCCTCTCTCCACAGACGAGCCACTAGCGCTAAATATCACGAGCCGCCACTGCTGCCGGGCGAGATCCAATTGCAACTGAGGTCGGGGGGAGGAAAAGGGGGAAAAGGGGGGAAAGGAGGGGGGGGGGGGGGGGGGGGGGGG
>CAJPEV010005752.1:3236-13327 GCA_905338385.1 Darwinula stevensoni
TCCCTGAGTCATATATAATAATAATATATAATAATTTCATGTTTTCCATATATATATTCATGGATTGCATAATAAAAAGTAGAAGGATGGTAAGAAAACCTGATAATATATCAGGAAAACCAGTACTTAATAGTAGTTGTAGGATGCAGGGAACAAGGGTTCCATCTAGAGAAGAATCTTGTGACTGCAGCAGCAGGATTGTCAGCTAAAGTTTCATGTGGATGGCGTGGTGTTAATTTTTCATAAACTTGATATCATGTACTTTACGTCAGATGGAGTGACGTCTAGTTGATGTAAAATACACATACTTTGGTGACGTAAATATAGGAACGTAAATTTTACGTAAACGTGATGTCATTTTCATGGCAATCGCAATAAATTTACATTGTTTGCAAAAAATTGATATCTTGTTTACGTGAACATGCTGCTTGGGTCCTTTTCCATCTTTCCATCATTGCACCAATTTTCATTTCCCCCGCCGGAACATTCATTCGGTTGCCCCTCGATTCGGCAACGCGGCCCAAGTCTAGGCGATAGGAAACCAGTGGGCCAAGTGGGCAAACAGTAGGCCAAGTCCCGTGCAGCCAAAAATTTCTAGGTATCGTTCCCTGTGTGTCTAGATTTTCGATGTTCGATATCACTTGATACCTCAAGTGATATCGAACGTGTTTTTGTTCCTTGCATGTTTCTGTGCCGTCAAAGTCATTCTTGTGTTCCGAGTGACGTCTTTTCCTCGTCATGGAAAACCGAATGCAACCCTTTCGTGGTGATATCAGTTGTCCAAAGAATATCAGATTATGGGATGAACCGTGCACCAGATTGGGTTTCACAGTTAGTTCAACGCAATATATAACACATTTGGATTTTGCATAAGTTGTTTCTAGGTGTGGTTTCGGGGTTTCAAAGTTTCCTATCTGAATGTCGCCTGGGTTCATGATTTTCTTTCCTTTTAACCTTTGAAATGAGGCTCTATGCGCATAGTACATTGTGTGTGGCATGATGGGTTCATGGGGGAACTTACATTTCTATGTTAATTATTCCGGGAATAAAACCAATCATGAAATTACGAGTGTTTTGTATTGAATGATTGAATTCAAAAAATGTCAAAAAATGACGCACTTTCACTGTGATTTTGGGCATCTCTCAAATTCCTAACTCGAAGCGAGATGGATACATGGAAAAGGCAGCTAACTAACTTCTAACTCGAAGCGAGATGGATCCACAATACATGGAAAAGGCAGCCAAAAAAAATTTAAATTTGCAACCCCAAGAACGCCTGGGAGTAGGAATATGAGAGATGCCAAAAATTATGGGAAAAGTGCGTCTTGCTGAAGGAGAAGTTTCGAATGTTCGGCAAGTCTGAGTAGCACATGACTTATTTTGATGTGTCTCAGCGCAGACTCAAAATGTCTACTAAATATAGACTCTCACAAAGAAAAGGAACAAACAAACGACTACTTCACTTCCTTCTTTCGCCGCGGGGACGGAAAGGGAAGAAACCGAAGCTCGCAACTTGCCTTGCCGCAGAGGAGATTCTGATTTAGCCAGGCCCTGCAGATGAAGAGGACGTCCGCATTGGTCACGCGTCCTCCCTTCAGGGCCCCTGCTGGGACGGACGATGATGCCACCCAATCTAGGTTGCCCTTGGTGCGATTCACCAGCACCTGAAGAAGTTCGACAGAATGCAGAGGCGAATGAGATTAAAGAGAAATCTTTTCGTTTCCCCGTTGCAAAGGCAGTTCGACTTATTCTTTAGATGAATTTCATCCTGAACACGCTGTAAAAATTGAATTCTCTTCCAAATGAAACTGTTTAAAAATTCGTGAAGTTGACTCAACAGTTTAAAAATACACAAATTTTTGACATAGCATGGTTTGAGTGGAGGCCCCGACCTCCTCTCGCCCACCAGACAGAGAGACATTGAGAACTGCGATTGAAAGTTCTTAACTTCACCAGTAGCATAAAGCAAGACGAATAAATCTACCATGTGGATTTGAAAAATCCACTTGTCATATCTTGCTCTCTCGCAAAAAAAAAATCGCAGGTGTGAATCAGTTACTTCATGTTTCCACCGGAATATCCTTTCCAAATAATAGGAAAAAGCAGGCCGCCTTGGACGGTTAGAGCTTGCATGGCCCGAAGTAGTTATCCTTCTTGGTCCTGCCCACGTAGAGGATCTCTCCGCTGGACGTCTTCCCACACTCCACGGCTCCGAATGGGTATTCGCCTCGGCTCGCCTTCACCCACTCCACTACCATATTGTATTTCCCTGGAGGTTACGAGAGAATGGGAGAAGAATCGTTCAGAGATGTGGTGGATTCAAGGTCGCATCACTTTTTGTCCCCGGTCATGACATTTGCCACTAGCTCGGAGTCGGGTTCGAGTGTATCGCTGGTGGTTCGAATCACACTGGGGAGTTGCGAAGACCTCCACAGACGCTGCATTCGTGGCCTTATTCACACCGCTTTGTGCTACCAAGTATTGAATAGTTGCGGCGGTTGTTTGGGTGTTGGTCGAACGTTATGGGGGAATTTAATTTCGAGAAAAAAGAAACAATGAGGACCACCTTCCTCATACGTTGACTTATCGGAAATCAACCTCGGCAGTTCCTGGTCGTCGAAATGATTCGATGACTAATATTAATTCCTCCACGGCAGGCGAGACTCTCGGATCTATGGTGCTTATGGACTCGACAAAATGTTGATCATGCTGACTCCCTTAATTCCACTCAAGTCATTCGTACCTAGGGTCTCGGTGGCTGTGTTGGGGAGTTGGGCGATCGCGATGGGGGAATTTAAATAATGACAACCTCCTTTATTATCAGTTGACTCATTGGAAATCGAACTCGGGAGTTCCTGGCAGCGAAAATGATTCTACGGCTAACATGAATGCCTCCATGATAGGAGAGACTCTGGGATCCGATAATGCTTATGGGCACGCAAGGAAGTTAATCGCAATGAATTCCCCTCTTTCACATAAGTCATTCTTATCTCGCGTCTTGGTGGCTCCTTCTACATATAACTTTTAACAATATCCTAAGACACTCACGATGGTGGAGGCTTGAGTAGGCCAACCAGCCGCTCTCAGGGATGAGGCCACTGGAACCACTTGCAACCAGTTCACAATCCCCCATCTTGGGGTTGTAGTTGACTCCGTCGCATCCTCCGCTTTTATGCTGGTTGATGTCGCATTTCCAGATACATTCCTGAATATTTGGCTCCCGCAAAAAAATTTCCAGAACTCCCGACATCTTAAAATCTTTCTCCAAGAGGTCGAATCTTCTCATCTTCTTCACCCAGCCCTCCATCTCATTTCCCCGGAACCGACACGGAAACATAACACGAAGACCACAACGTCCAAGAACTTCATGGTGAATGGAAAACTCTCCGATTCCTTCGCATATATATCGGACGAATTCCCCCATATATTGCTTGTTTAGCTTCTAACCGCGGTGCAGGGTCGATGGAGGAGAAAAGCGAAAAATCCAGTAAAAGCCTTTGTTCTTTGCTAGCAGAAACAATACAAAATGAATTCTCCGACAAGGAGAAACTGCGAGGGAAGAGAATGTTTGTTTTGTGAAAAAATATTAAGTGAACGTTCAGTGCAGGGGGGGAGGGGGTGTAAGAAACAGTATAAGTCTATAAGGGTGATCGTGCATGAGGAAATCGTCTGGATCGAAATGTGTTGGTGGGCAAGAGGGAACTGGGACAATACTTAAACGTGCAACTGCGTTGTCACCAAAGGAAGAAGGCCGGGGGTTTGGTACCTCAAAAAAATCATGGAAAAGCGATAGCTACTTCATCTATCCAGTCGATTCCGGCGTCCCATCTTTTCCTTGCACGCGTCACAGCCGAGCTAGAGGACCCTCATCCGTACACGGTCGCGGTCATCCGTACGCTACACCCTCATTCGTGTACGACACCCTCATCCGTATACAACTGGGCGTCGATGACGTCATCGAACCGGCCGACACAATCGCAGACGCATTCACCGAGAGAGAGAAAAACTCGCGAAGCTCAAGGGGATTTGAAAGTGTCGAGCGATCCGTCTTCATGCCCCTGCAATCACCGCGAGCCAGAGAAGTTTCCACCGATTCACACAGGGCCCTGGGCAGGAAGCTGAGAGCAAGTGGCATGACCAGAGGGGGGAGGGGAGGCAGGTGATCGGAAGAACGGAAAGTGTTTTTTTAAAATCATATTTATTTTTTTATGGACCCGCACTCGTCAAACTGGGCGATTAACCCTGGAGACCGTTATCTGGAAGCACCGACATTTACGAGGTCGAGCTGATCTCGAAACGGGCACAAGATCCGAATCACTGAAGGACCGAATGGGGTCGTTAGCACGAGGAAACAAGGAGGGGGAAGGGTAATTCTGTTCCCGGAAATTCATAAGTGGAGCAGCTTCATTATTATTCGATCCGAGTTTCGTTTCTGCGTCTCGTTTCGTTCGGAGGAGACGCGGTCCGAGACGAACGAGAGGCGAAGAATCGAGCCCAATACGAGCGCCGAGTTCAGGAGGACGGAGGAGGATCGAGCACGCGTCCGACAGCGAGGGAAAGCGCAACGTGGAGGTTTCAACCTGCTTCCCCCCCTCGGCGACGTGGAGGTTGGAACCTGCCGCTCTCCCCTAGGGAACAGCGGCACCTGCAGGATGCAGCCGGAGGTCTTGCGACACCATGCGGTCGCCTATAAGTATCCCCGATCCTCCATCCCCACTGCACAGACGAAAGCGAATCTCCTCTAGGCCTAAATCATTCCTCTGCTCTTTCTTTCTCTCAGGAGGAATAACTCTCAACTTACCTTTTCTGTTGGACGGGGATCACCTCTGCGAAGGAGGTAGTTCCGTTTTCTCGTCTCAACGGGAAAAAATCGCTCGTTTTAGTGGAAGTCACCAACGGAGCACTTCGGTCTGCTACCAACGTGTGCACCGTGTTCGAAAGTTGGGCGACCGAATCGCCGTGGAACCCGAATCTCGAGTCCCTTCCAATCAGGTTTCAGCTGGAGGCTAGGAGCGACCCGAATGGGAAATTATCCGCTTCTTGATTTTGGATGCGTGAGAGTCGTTAAATTACGTTCGTAATGAGGAGGCCTTCGAGCCTGATTTGGATCACTAGAGTTTCTCGAGGTCGATCATGATTATCATAACTGAAATTCTGATTCACCATGACATCATCAGGGACATGCTCTCGAGAACTCTCGTCCAGGCCGTACTGCTTATTTTCATGTTTATTTGCAGGTGACACATTGAACTCTCGGCGAGAGAGAAGGAGAGAAAATGAATCCGCTTTGGGTGGGCCTGGTGTGCTCGCTCGCCCTCGTGAGGGGCCAGGAGTCGGTCTGCGACCCGACGACGGGGTCGATCTACGACTTCTCCGAGGAACTCCTCGATGGGTCCGAGATCNCTCTCGGGCCCGGGAAGACTACACCTCCATCGCTCCTTTTGCTTGACACTAAGGCTGTTCCGATTATTGCGACATCGCGATATCGTTCGATGTTTCTTTCATCGGCGATACGCCTGCATATCGGGATGATTTAATTTTGCAAAATATTTTTATTTTACTCCTCTGTAATCGCTGGAGAGGGGAAATAGAGCACACGAAACGCGCCATGATCAATAATGGTATATCTTCAGGTCGTCTAATTATTTCGCAATTTGGATGCTCTGGAGAATATCAACCTTGCTTTTGTGTTGATCCAGGAGCTTTTTCTTAGCCTCACGCCTCTGGATATGAAGATGCTTTCGTTGAGGTCGTGAAATGAGGAGCGAGTGTTCTTGTTTCTTCATGGTTTTTTTTTACATTTTTGTTGATGAAAAGAGTGGCATCGTATTTCCCATGGCCAATTACCATATAGATAGAAATGCAGCTGGAACTGCAACGCGCAAGGACGCGCAAGGGGATTCGTTAATGTCCCAGACCCCAGACGGCCTGCAGGAATCGTTCGAATGGAGATATCTCCATTCCAACGATGGGGGCAGGTAAAGTGGACAACCGTGTCTTCTCTTGATGGATACTCTCCATTCAATTCGTCTTCCCATGGGTACAGCGACCATTCCTCCAGCAATTCTCTCAGGGGAGCCTGACAGCCTCCAAGAGCTAATTATTCTTGTCCTCAATTTCCCTATATTAAAAAGTCATGAGAATGTAACATTTGCTGAGTTCGCCTCAAGCCGCTGAATTCCTTGTGCATGAAACTTCGCTTCTGGCCTGTATCCAGAGAGACTCACGACTGTGAAGGCTTGAGTAGGCCAATCATCCACTGGCGACTTGGAGGTAACTGGAACCACTTGCAATGAGCCCACAAGTCTCAATGTCTGGGTTGTATTTGACACCATTGCATCCTCCGCCTTCGTGCTCGTTATTGTCGCATTTCCAGATGTATTCCAGTCTATTTGGCACTTCCCAAAAAACTTCCAGCCCTTTCGACAGCATTGAATCTTTTCCCTTCAGACCGAATCTTCTCAACCCCTTTCCCCAGTTCCCGAGAGGGCAACCTGAATATAAAGACTGCAACGTCGAAGAACTTCATGGTGAATGGAAAAGTCTCCGTTTCATTCGCATCTATGTAGCACGAACACTACCATACATTGTTTGTTTAGCTTGAAAAAATAGGATGAATCAAGGAAAAAAGCTAACAATCCTGTAGAAACCTTCCTTCTTTGCCGACAATATCAATACGAAATGCATTCACTGATAATGAGCAATTGTGAGGGAAGAAAATGATTATTTTGCGATGGAATACCGAAGTACTTCCCATGCTGGAGGGGTGGGGTGGGGGGGGGGGGGGGGGAAAGATACAGGCGACGTCTAAATCGTGCAAGAGGAGAATGTCCTGATGGAGCAAGTGTTGGATTGTGTTGTGGGAAATGGAGCTGCAGTACTGCAGTATGGAGACCGCATCTCCGGTCTATGGGGAAGGGAAAGTGAACTCGTGGCTCGATCTGGAACCGCTTTCCACGCATGTCCATGTCTCAAAGGTACCACATGGAGCGTTTCCCTCAGGCATTTGGTGGAAGCCAACTCGGACCTCCAGGCCATTCAGTGGGTTGTTTTTATTTTCTCTTGCAGATGGTTTTCATGGGCTTATTCCCAATGAATGCACTCACACAAAACCCAATTGCGTTATTTATTGCGTATGATTAACTGTGGAACTAAATCTAGTGCACAAAGTAAAAATGTTCATCCGGAATCAGACCTTCTTTGGACTATTGATTTCTCTCACTTGATTCAATCCCAGAGGGAACAATTTATCCGAGAAAGTAAAGCGGAAAATTTTCAGAACCCAGATGGTCATGAGTTTAATTCTTTGTTTTATCATTTGATACCCGGGAGAATCTCTTCAAAGTGCTTTCTCTTATCACTAATACGTGTCGTCATAAAAATACAAATACAAGGTGGGTTTTATGTTCGAATTCAAATTTTATCGAGATTTAATTTCTAAACGCGGGTCAATTAAAAAAATTCGGAGATGTGGATCTGAAAGTCCACTTCACCAGTCAAAAGAGCACTTGAATCTGCTACAAACGTGTGCACCATGTTCGAAAGTTGGGAATTACATTCTCTGTTTATTCTCAGGATATTTCCGGTCTGAAATTCTCGCCGCAGCGTCACGAACGTCATGCGAACGAATTGCCGTGGAACCCGAATCTCGAGTCCTTTCCATTCAGGTTTCAGTTCGAGATTAGGAGCGACCCAAATAGGAAATCATCCGCTTCTTCATTTTGGATGCATGAGCTTCATTAAACTGCGTTTGTAGGCAGTTAAGGAGGCCTTCGAGACTGATTTGGATCACTAGAGCTTCTCGAGCTCGATCATAATTTTCATTCCTGAAATTCTGATTCACCATGACGTCATCGGGACATGCTCTTGAGAACTCTCGTCCAGGCCGAACTGCTTATATTGATGATTATTTCCAGGCGACACATCGAGCGAGCGTCCGACAGCGAGGGAAAGCGCAACTGGAGGTTTGAACCTGCTCCCCTCCTCTCTGCGACGTGGAGGTTGGAACCTGCCGCTCTCCCCCAGGGAACCGCAGCACCTGCAGGATGCAGCCGGAGGTCTTGCGACACCGTGCGGTCGCCTATAAGTATCCCTCCCCACTGCGCAGTCTCCCTCGACACCTGGCCGCGGCAACACGTTCATGCGTTCGCCAACTCTCCTCTAGGCCTAAGTCATTCCTCTGCTCTTCCTTTCTCCCAGTTAAGGAGGAATTACATACTTCTTCACTTTCCTTTTTTTGTTGTACGGGGATCACCTCTACGAAGGAGGTAGTTTCGTTTTCAAGACTCAACGGGAAAAAATCGCTCGTTTTAGTTGAAGTCACCAACAGAGCACTTGAGTCTGCTACCAACGCGTGCAGCCTGTTCGAAAGTTGGGAATTACATTCTCTGTTTATTCTCTGGATATTTCCGGTCTGAAATTCTCGCCACAGCGTCACGAACCTCATGCGAACGAATTGCCGTGGAACCCGAATCTCGAGTCCTTTCCATTCAGGTTTCAGTTCGAGATTAGGAGCGACCCAAATAGGAAATCATCCGCTTCTTCATTTTGGATGCGTGAGATTCATTAAATTGCGTTTGTAGGCAGTTAAGGAGGCCTTCGAGACTGATTTGGATCAATAGAGCTTCTCGAGATCGATCATAATTTTCATTCCTGAAATGCTGATTCACCATAACGTCATCGGGACATGCTCTTGAAAACTCTCGTCCAGGCCGAACTGCTCATAATGATGTTTACTTCCAGGCGACACATTGAGCTCTCGGCGAGAGAGAAAGAGAGAAAATGAATCCGCTTTGGGTGGGCCTGGTGTGCTCGCTCGCCCTCGTGAGGGGCCAGGAGTCGGTCTGCGACCCGACGACGGGGTCGATCTATGAATTCTCCGAGGAACTCCTCGATGGGTCCGAGATCGTCGACTTCGGTGATTTCGCCGGGAAGGTCGGTTTATTTGCATTTTCCGCGTCGAAGGACGACTCGGATCGAGACGACTTGGTTTCGTCGCAGGTGGTGATGGTGACGAACGTGGCGACCTTCTGAAGTCGGACCACGATCTCCTACACGGAATACAACGCACTCCAAGCGCAATTCGGGGATGACCTCGTCATCCTCGCTTTCCCCTGTAACCAGTTTGAATACGTGAGTACCGACTCCCATCGACACGACCCGACCTAATTATCGATAATCGATCACGAACGATCCTCGATCCCCAGAAAGAGCCGGGGGCGACGGCGGCCGAGATCTTGAACGGGATCACGCAAGTCCGCCCGGGGGGTGGCTACGTCCCCCAGTTCCGTCTCTTCAAGAAGGTGGAGGTGAACGGCAGCGGGACCCATCCCGTCTTCGCCTTTCTCAAGGTCCGGTTTCGTTTCTCTGATGGCATCGTGTCGACCTCTTGTCGATTTTCGGGCGATTCCGCTATCATTTTGTCAAGAGACTGGAGAAAATTCCAAGGGAAAAATTGAATTTAAAAACACTCACACACAGGAAGAAAATTTGTTTTCATGTGGAATTTTAATATATCCCAGATCTACTCGCCCATAAAGAGAGAAACTGTTGATAGAGTTATGAATGAAAATAATTAATTGCAGTTTTTAAGGAATCGTGCGTAAGAGTTGAGACATCCGCCAATTTTATATTGATATCTTGACCGACCCTTTGTCCGTAACCATGTAAAATTAAAGATTTATTTGGTAGGAACCAAACATTTTCTCAAAAGAAAAAATATGGACTCGTCCTGATTATGCATTGCTACGATGCTCATGGAAAAAATCTATTGTTTGCTCAGGGGACTTGTCCGAGCACGACGGACGAATTCCTGTTCAAGAGCGAACTGTTCTGGGACGAGTTGAACTCTCGCGACCTGAGATGGAACTTCGAGAAGTTCCTGATCGACAAGACGGGGAAGCCCTACAAGCGCTACCACCCGGGCGTGGACCCCATCACCATGGCGCCCGAGATCCAGGCGCTTATCGAGGCCTGATTCCATCGTGCGTGTCGAGAGGGGCGTGAGGTCGGAGGAGCGAGGGCGGGGAGAGCCAGGAATGACGAGGCGCCCTTAAACCGAATCTCGGTGGGGAGTTTCCGATGACGCGACG
>CAJPEV010005753.1:0-13320 GCA_905338385.1 Darwinula stevensoni
TTCTATATAGTTATATATATATATATAGTTTGAAGCTGTCTTTGAAGAGTCGAAAGGGAAGTTTGGACGAGAAACCGCGAAGAATGTCGGCGAAAGTATCTCGCGGAACGAGGAAGGCGTGCTGCGGAGGACTAAATATAATATAATAAAAATGATATAATAAAGCAATAAATATAAAAGCATAATAAAATTATAAATATAAATTAATAAATGTAAAATAGCGATGAAGGAAGGCTGAGGATGTGAAGTAACGCTGAGGATGTGAAGCGGAGCCTATTCCTCTACACGAGGGAACAGTCCTGGGAATTTGCGTGCGGACTTCGTTTTTGGCATTGGATATTTATTTTCGCAAATTATTATTACTAGTATTAGTATTCATTCGTGTCACCCTTATCGTTTTCGCGATGTTTTCGGTTGGCAACCTCCCCATTGTTGGGATTTCCCTGACGTCAGTTGCGTCGTCTGCTACGTCTTTGATCATCCTCCACAGTAAAAAAAAAATTTTTAATGCAATAAAATTTTAAAAAAGCAATAACAGGAATAAATATAAATAACATAAATAACATAAATAAAAAAATAACAAATAACAAATAATAAAAAATAACAAATAATAAAAAATAACAACTAAAAAAATAAAAATAATAACATGAATAATAATAAATAGCAAAAATTATAATTTAAAATAGTTTAATGTCCCCGGAAGCCAGGATGAGGGGGAATGAGCTTCAGGCTGGGTTGGGAGTGGAAGCCATTGAGAATTGCTTATTCACGCTCCTTGAGGCTTTTCACACCGAATTTTCCTCGGTCCTCCGCGCCTCTTGTCGAGATGATGAATGCGCATTCCGCGCTTTCAACTTGCGGGGATGGGTTTTTGCTCGGTGAAGGTCGATAGACCCCGCTGGGTCGACCGATTCGTGTCGGCCTTTGAGGAATCGGGGAGGGAAGGGAAAGGAATCGGGGAAAAATACTGAATTTTTTTTTTAAATTTCCGTGAAATCAAATTTTCGAATTTCTGGATTGTAAAAGGGAACGCCGATCGGCAGGAAGTCGTTCAGCGTTCGCTCCTGCTTCGGATGGAGACAAGGAAGCTTCCTCGCTCCCCTCTTGGTCCCCCCTCTTGGTCCTCCCTCTTGCCCCCCTTTGAGACTCCGCTTTCGTCTTCCTCCTCCGGTTCCCAGCGTCTCCCGCCCCTTCGCGAAGTTCATCCATCTTCCACCTT
This sequence comes from Darwinula stevensoni, assembly GCA_905338385.1. Taxonomy (NCBI): domain Eukaryota; kingdom Metazoa; phylum Arthropoda; class Ostracoda; order Podocopida; family Darwinulidae; genus Darwinula; species Darwinula stevensoni. The sequence goes on from CAJPEV010005753.1 coordinate 1,220, forward strand.
CCCCTCCTCCGTCGTAATGAGCCCTCCACCTCCACCTCCTTCTCCACCTCCACCTCCACCTCCACCTCCACCTCCACCTCCTTCTCCACTTCCGCTTCTCTTACTTTTTCTTGCAATATATTTTACTCATTCATAATTTTTAAATCTTTCTTTGTTCATTTCAGACTTAAAAATCGAAGATATTTTTGATGACGTCATACCGGCCATTGGAATTGGCATTGGCCGTGTAGATGTGCAATTGGCCCTGAATGATTTCTGGGAATGTCGACCGAGGAAAGAAACACGACATTCCTGGGAAGCGCGTTGACATTCCTGGGAAGATAAAAAAAAACGCGACGCCTGTCGCGCTTAATGAGGCCTCATTTTGTTCTTATCACCGGTTTATCACAATTATTAATATATCACAGGAGGTGATAAAGGTACACGACATTAAAAAATGCAGCAAGGCTTCTGATTTTTTTTTTTATTTCCCTGGGATAAATTTTAGCTAAAACACAAAAAAAATTGCCCTACATGATTTCAAATTACGTTAAAACTAGGAAAAAGAATTTGAAAAAAAATTTCATTCTTAAAATCAACATAATTTTCGAATTTAAATATTTAAATAAATAAATAAATTCGTCCACGGTTTTCCACGGTTTTCTCTTAATTCTTTCGGCGAAAGGAAATTTATTATTATTACTTCATCGCTATTTTACATTTATTAATTTATATTTATAATTTTATTATTATTTTATATTTATTGCTTTATTATATCATTTTTATTATATTATATTTAGTCCTCCGCAGCACGCCTTCCTCGTCCCGCGAGATACTTTCGCCGACATTCTTCGCGGTTTCTCGTCCAAACTTCAAACTTCAAACTATATATATATATATATATAACTATATAGAAATACAAATAATTGAAATTACTTTTTTTTACCGTTTTTTACCATCATCGAATCAGGTACCGTGGTGGCATGATATATTTAATGTATACCATTTAATTGTGATAAAATACCGAGCATATCACCTGTGAGTTGAAATAAAAATTTCCATGAATTTTCTTGTCTCGTGTCTTCTTGGTTTTTTTTATTTATTCATTCATTAATTGTAGAGAGTAAAAGAGGAGGCACGAGGAGATTGCTCGGAGCAATCTCTTCCGTGCCCTCGAGTGGGGCTTCAAAGCGGCAGGAGAAGAGGGGGAGAGGTTGAGGGTGAGGGGGGTCTATAGGGATGGTGGAGGTCTATAGGGATGGTGGAGGTTTATAGGAGTGGTGGAGGTCTATAGGGATGGTGGAGGTCTATAGGGATGGTGGAGGTTTATAGGAGTGGTGGAGGTCTATAGGGATGGTGGAGGTCTATAGGGATGGTGGGGGGAGAATATTTTATCTAAAAAATGCAGAGTAATCTGGATCAATGTCCCCCTGCGTTATTTGCTCCTGAAGGACGCCGGGGACAAGTGGTTCTAAATACTCCTAAGACAAGTGGCCCCTAAATGCCCCTCTTCACCCTGCAGACCTCTCTGGAATTGAATGCATGCAAATCGATGCAAATCCGCCGTGAGAGAGGGACGAACCCCCGGGGGGGGGCGTTCTCACGAATTGAAATCGGGGAAAAACGCGGCAGGTGGGAGATTCGAATGGAATCGGAATTGGATGCTTGAGACTCTCACGAAATTTGCTTATGAATGAGCTTTGCTTTTTTTTTTTTCAAAGAAATTTATGCAGTTTTTTTTTCTTCCGAAGGGCTTCAATCTCAGTTCATTTGCATGCAAATAGTGTTTCACGTAAATAATATAAATAATACAAAGTAAATAATATAAATAAATGTGAAGTCAATTCCAAAAAAAAGACGATTCGAAAATTTTGCGGGCTGAAAGTTCAAACAATTTCCTCGAATAAACCCAAACCGACTGGGAAATACGAGGAATTGGCAAGGCAAGAATCAAATTTTCGAATTTTCGTAGAATTTTCTTCAATATGGAAAATACTTATTTATTTTCATTTTCATTTTATTCATATTTATTTTATGCTGAAAAGTTGGTTGGTCCCAGGGTTACGTTGAACACTGGCATGAACTGGAAAAAATTTTAAAATCTGGAAAACTGCAAAAAAAATGGCAGATTTTTTTTCCGCTCTCTAGGAGCCAATGAAACGAACTCAAATTTCCGCAGGCGCCGCAATACGACCCGAGACGGAAGAAATTCCGTGACTCGGCGTTTTCACGGCGAGGATGGCCGTTCACCTTCGTTGCGTCTCAGCTGATGCTCGTTAGCATCAGCCGAGACGTTAGCACTGGGGAAATATATTTTTGAGCAGAACAAATAAACAGGATCAAACGATTGCCATTTTTTTTTCCTTTCGGCATTTTACAAGTTTCCACCTGTAGCTTTGAACGATAGATCTAAGTTTATGTTTTACGAATGGAAAGTGAATTCCAACTTTAATTCACAAGAGTAGAATTATTAAGATTAGTCTCGAATTAGTGAATTTGCACATGCAATTTCAGACGACAGATGTGCAAACTTATTTTTTGTTTCGAGATCTGTGGTTTCGGCACGGCATTTGGTCTGTTCTTGGTGCATGTAATGGAGCAGATGCGTGATGGAGAAATGCGATTAGCAGGGACATTTTTGGCACAGATCGTATTGCATATCTGATGGCAGTCATCTTGGCTGCAGCATCGTGCAAAAAGTGCTGTGATGATGTCGAGTATTTAATTAAGGTAAATCAATTAGCAACTCTCATGGTACTTACGAATGCTAGCCCTGTGTAACTTCACTGGTCAAGGCAAATGAAATTAAGTAAGTTTTACCCATAAGTTACCATTAGAAGAAATTAACATTTTGTAAAAAGCGAGCATTTGCTCGAGACTGATGGGATTTCTGTCAAACATCATCCATGAATGAGCATTCACATTAGACTTAACTCATCATTTGGAGTCTGCAGGCAGTTTTGCATGACTGTCAGGTTTGAATTCAAGATGGAAAAGTTTCAGGACTCATAAAATGGCCCAGAAGGCCAGAGTACAAAGCAGTACAAGTACCACAATGGTACTTGTGGTCAATTCAGGCACTGAAATAATACTGAAATTAATTAATATGAGAATCACCTCCATGCATGATTAATCATCGATAGAAGCATCCATCAGTCACCTGGTGTAAGCATATTAAGCATATATGGCAACTAGCAGAAACTGCTTCTGAACTTGGATTTGAACAGTTATGGATATAGTGAGAGTGGTAGCCCTGGAAATGGTTTTCCACACCTCTACCTTAAATGCAGTATGTCCTGCATTCATCAGCTCAGAAATATTTAAGCTCACAAAATTTTTTTTTGCCAACTTCATCTGTAAGTACATTCTTGCTTTAAGGGTTTGACTAACATTTTTGCAATAAGATCATACTTGTAGAAGTCAAAGCAGATATACTTAAGTGCATATTAAAAAAAACTGTGTATGTGTGTAATATATGATCAGGAAAGCCAGGAAGTTTACAAGAAGCGCTAGTTGAATATCAAAGAAAAAATAAATAAAAACTAACTGCAGCCAAGCAACTCCAAACTTCAAAAGAGAATCATTTCATTCAAAAAAATTAGGAGTCCACCAAATTATAGGAAGAATCTCCTCCTGCTAGTGTCCATTTCGCCCCGCTTGTGTATCCATTCGTATTCTCCTCCTTGGGTGTTGAAGGTGCCCTTCTGAAGAGAGCGCAGCTTCAACGTGAAGCGGGGTCCGAGTTCGTACAATGCCGTCTTCTTTCCGTTTTTGAACTCGTATCTGTTGGGGGAAAAAGAGGAATGCCGTGAGTCAAGGAAACCGGTTCAGGATAAGGTAAGGCAGCCAAAGAGGCCAACACCAAGAAAAAAACATAATAAATGGCCCAAATAAATTCCAAGATGAGCCCATGATGAAAAAAAAGCTCCATGAGATTTGTGCACAATATTTCAGTATATTCTCTCCTTTCTGTAAAGTTCTACTCAGGAATTTTTAATGAATTCTATCATATCAGAGGCTTTTGTAGCAACTCACAAGTATATTCATCAATGGAATTCTCCTATTCTGTTATTTCAAGAGTGGAGAAATGAATCCAGATCCAAGTTAAGGGAGGACCCTGGGAACAAAGTTCAATTGCACCATCAGCTTTCCAACCATTCTGAGTTGCACAATGACAATACATGTGAAATGGATAGCAATCCTCCATCTAATCTTGGTGCTGTCATGCAGTTATCTATTTGAAACCAGGACATACAGGATCGTGCAACATCCCCTGCTCCAGATAAGCCCACTCAACATTCATGACCTGCTCTTCAGTGACAGGAAGGCATTGACACAGCAACCACCCCACAGATTCTTTGTAAGTCTGGTTGCAGTTACATAACCAGAGAATTCCTGAGTAGTTCATGATTTTTCAAACATAATTGTCAGTTATTTACCTACTTTTAATTGTTCTCTGGGTAAACTTGACAAGAATTAAATTGCTTTTGTCCATCATTGCAGGCAACTTCAACCCCAGTGATACACATGTTAGTATTACAGATTTCTCTGAACTACTGATACTGATGCCTTCAGCAAACACAAAATAAATACCAAGAAACCAGGATATGTAATTTGCAAATTTGTTGGAATCTGTCAAGAATGTTATAGAGGGGAAGATCATGAACCTCCATGGGTTAGGGTTGAAGAGGCTAAAATAATAAAAATAAGAAATTCAACCCATCACAGATATTCATTCCCAATTAACTTATTTTCTTCTGGTGAAAGCATTACAGTATGATGCTTGACTGTGCTGAGGCAGTAAAATGAATTCCATTGACAAAATCTACATCAACAAAATCATTTAAATATTGCTTGGCAAAGATGACAAATGGAGCAAGAGGAAGCACAGGCAAGGCAAAATAATAAAAATAAATTATGAAATATTGCAAAATGACAAATGGTACAAATTAAATGTGAAAAATTCAGTCTAATGTCAAATGAACTGCATCAATATTATTTGTAATATGAATATAAGTGTCTGAAAGGTGAGAAAATATTTCAATTCACATAATAACAGAACATAATTCACAACCTTTTGCCAAGTAAAATTACAGCAACAAATACTTTGAACCCATATCAATACTTATTCAATGACAGAGATCCAGGCACTGAGTTCATATGATGCTATTTATGGGCAGGAGAAAACTGAGCACTAGTGCAATGCAACTGTTCCAGGAAACTAATCCATGCAACCACACACGAGTGCTGCCATTTCCAAGTTGGTCAACAGACTCTCTCCCAGATAACTGCCCTGATCAAAACCATCGTTCTGTATCTTCATGACCTTCATGCAACCAAACAGGAACAATCTGTAAAGAGGGACCCCTGAAAACACTGCTCAGGTGACTCACCTGTGATGCCTGAAGAAGATGTAGTCCCGCTGGTTGTGGAAGGTGGCGACACGTCGCCCCTTGAACTCGGGGTCGTAGTGGAAGAGGGAAGCCAGCATGCGTGCGACCCGATGTCCCAAGCGGGTGGTGAAGCGGTTCAAGAGCACCTCGGGTCGGTGGTCTCCGAACGTGCCTCGGTTCCTCTTCAGATCGGCAGTCGTCTTCACGTTGCTCAGGCGGAAATGGGCTGTGGGGCCATCGGGTAGGTGGACCAGGAGGAGGCCATCTTCAGACTCCAAATCAAGGATTTATACAGTATGATTAAAGCCTGGCAATTCCCATTCAACAGTCTGCATTGCTTTGATCAAAGATGAGGAGTAGAACCATATTTCTTATGACAGCTCAGAAGTTTGCATTGCATCAAATAAAACTTCCCACTGGTGTAACACCATCTTGACTGGTCACTGATAGTGAAAGTGCAAAATGGCACTTAAGTAATAATGAGATCATTGACACATGGCAGGGAAACAATATTAATTTTGTACTTTTGAAAACACAAATTAGTTAAATGGAACAGAGAAACACAGAAAAATAATAATTCCAAAAATAAAATGACTATACATTATATAGGCAAAAGTATTGGGGCAAGCCTCCCTCTGCTGATAACAGATTGTCCCAGAGGTCATGTGGTAGGATGGCATTATTGTAAATGGTATTACAAGGGTTTTCCATTTATCTTGAGACCATGTGTGTACTGATTTCAAGGAAAACTGTGCAAATAATAATTTAGATTTCAGTTCAGCCAGACACATGTGAGTGCAACTGCACAGTCTGAACAACAAACAAATTAAGATCTTTGTGGAGTGAACAGTTGCACTCACACCTGTCTGGCTCAACATGGGGTGAATGGCTTTGCTGAATCACTGAGCTTGTAGTGGCTATCATCTCCACTCTTCACACTGATGGTGTGCAGTTGTGCTTCTTATCAGCCATGGATCCCCCTTCCTTAAATTAGGTGATTTACTGCAGAATAGTGGATTTACTGGGAGTCTCGTGTTTGAAATTCTCTTCTGAAAGTTCTCTGTACAGTCACTAGCGAGGGACTTTCACAATAATGTTCCACTATCCCTGTACAGTGTCCTAGGCTCCAGGGATCCATGGTCAAAAACTTAGCAGTATTATCTTCAATCTGAAATGAAAATCAAAATTATTATTTACACATTTTCCTTTAATGCTTTCATTGCTGAGTTATATTCAGAACCGCTGCTGAGAGTGGAAAAGGAGTACACTCAGAGCCACAGTGAAAGGGTTAAATCAACATTCTCATGGTCTCAAGCAGAGGTGGAAAAAGTTCTATAACCTGATAACCAGATTACTGGGAAGAGTAGCAACAGATTGGGAAGGCAAGGCAGGCAAAAACGAAATAAATAGCTTCCTAAACACAGGGTCATCTCTCCCACCTGCAAAACTGGGATGGTAAACCAAGGAAGCAGAGGAACATTTGCCACCTCTGGTCTCAAGATAAATGGAACACCCTCTATATAATGGTTTTCTGCAATCTGTTACAACTGGTGTTTGCAGGAAGGCATGTGGATTAGAGCTGATGGAGTTTGAACATGGGATGATAGTTGCTTTTCATGTCATCCTTTTGGCAATGTAGTGAATCTCTAAATTGCACCTTAAAGAACCCATGTCAAAGTTTTAGGACCATTGTTTACAAAAAAAAGAGCAATCCCCAGCACAATCATTGTAGCCTTCTACTCTTGAGTTCACGGGGAATATTGAACGAGGACCCATTTGCAGCAAAGGATACTCGGAATTTTCCTGTCTTCGTTGATGACAAGGACGTCCGTGTAGCCATTTGTCATGGCCCGGTGGATGGTACCTTTAACAGATGCACGCTTCCTGAAGAAGAATCTGCAGTTGGGGACTACAGTCATCAGGTCTCTGGCAAAGGCTCGTGTTTTCTGCAAGAAATAAAACATGCACAGGTTCATGGCAAGCAAGACCAGCATTCTTAACACTCGCATACAATGAATGGTGCGGCAATGAGCAAGGATGCCATTTTGAGTTCATACGTAACAGTCCCTCCTGGAAAGAATGAGAACTTAAACAACATCCAAGGTGGGAACAGGATTCTTTGGCAGGTTGAGAAGTGCACTGTCAAGATACTTCAAAGGGTCTTGCCAAAATTTTGCAATGGAAAAGTTTTCAAGATGTAAATGACCTTGTAAAAGGGTAAAGGCAGTGGTACAGTTCAACAAAAAATAAATAGCACACAATAGTGACAATTTTCTGAAAGATTGTCACTCTGCTAGTTTTCTACAAAGAAGTCTTTTCATTCTTGAACTATAGTGAGAAATGTACACCACAGAATCAGGTAACTGAAAGGAAGTAAAAAGGCAAAAAAATGCAGAGGATTTATGCACTGCTTTCACAGCTTTTATGATCATGGAATGTGCTATGGCACTTGAGAGCTACTTCTCTTTTGTGGGGTTGGGATAGGAGGTAACTAATCATGAAAATGCTGCATGGTAAGAGACCAATGCTTTTGTGAGGCTCCAGGTATTTTCTGGTTAAGTGTAGCATGGTGTAGAAGTATATGGCATGACCTAACATTTCCAGTTCCCAAACTTCTTTGAATTCCAACCCAATACCCTACTTCCAAAAACAAGTTAAGCCATGTCATCCTTCAAAACAATGCCTTTTTAATGAAATTAAATCAGTGCTCAAAATTTGATTTTTCTACAAGGAAGAACAAAGAAAGACAAAAGTGATAGTGATAATCCAAGTCAAGATCTCAGCCAATTTCATGCCTATCAGGTTTAGATCAATCCTACTCAAGCTTTCCCTTGACACAAACCTACATTTCAACATCCAAGCTGTTTCTGATGGAAAATTTCAACTGAGATTTTGAATCGAGGATCCTTCAGCTAGGATAGAACTCTATTTTCAGCTGCAATCCAGCTCCATAGCAGGACTGTAGCAGAAAAAGGCAAATTAAATTATTGTCATCCTGATTATAAATTTCAAGCTACTCCCTTCCTCAATTTTTCAACTAGAATTAGAAAGAGGAAAAATTATATCCTGTGAGATGTGTACATCCTAGCCTTTCAAGACACCACCAGTTAGAAGTGACCACATTCTGATAGCCACACATTCTGATTTTTCCATCGTGGGGTCAGTTCTCACAACCCAACTAAAAGCCTCTCACAACACACAGTGGTTTGAAAAGCACTGACCTAGCCCATAAACATGCACAACTATAGAACTCTGGTAGATATGGAACGGGTAGGAACAGGACAAACAGAGGAAGGTAGCTCCGAGGTAGTGATGACAACCCGAGGTTCCTTCTCCTTCCCGAAGTAGGTGGCCATTTCATCCCCAGCTTCTTCCACCTGGATCTCCTCATCCTCTGGCTCAGGAACGGTGACATCCTCCTCCCGCGTGTTTTCCAGAGTTCGTGGCTCCAACTTTGGGGGCGCTTCATCGCCGAGTTCTTCCCGCTCCTTCCTCCTCGTCCTCTGGCGCTCCTTCTTCAACTGAGACGAAAAATCATCAGAGTTGTATGAGATGCATTACATGGCAATGTCATAACAGTCTCTCAATGAGCAAATTACTCAATTGATTTCTCAATGTTAAGAGCATAAGAAAGAAGTGCTCTGTTGAAGGGCATCAAAAGGCCCTAACATTCTCCATAAATTCAACCTTATTTAAAACATTTTCACATAACCATTTCAGTTTGCATGGCCTCATTCATAAGGAATGATAAAATGGTTTATTTAATACCTGATTCCCAAGCAAGTGACTAGGCTATGCACCTACAGTTACATCTTTTCATTGCATCAGCAACACCTAACCCTCCATCAACCACTTACTTTCAGCATTAAGACATATCACACAGCAGGAGATGCCAATCTCAGGCTAAGTACAAAGAAAAGACACTCACTTTATGTTTCTCCAGTTTCAGCTTTTTCATCCTCTCAATCCTGGAGTGTTTTGTTCCACCTACTCCTATGAGCTTTGGCAGCTTTTTTTTCTTCTCCTCTCCCTCATTTTCTTCTTCGATCTTCACGTCTTCATCTTCGACCGAGTGAACTAGAGGTTGAACAGATCTAGATCCTTTGCTTTCTTTCATTTTTTTCCCCATCTCCCTTCTTTACCTACTAAAAATTATGGATAAAACAGTTCATTTTTAAACTCTAGGTTGAGGTAACAGCTAAAAAAAGAAAAAAATGGAACAACGGTGACCCTAATATGACCCATTCTACATACTGAAAATAGGGAACAGCATTAGGCCCTACTGGCAGCCAGAAACTACTAGATGCTGCTTTGAAGGACACTCAATAGCGTGTTTTGAAATTGGGCACTTAAACTCCAATTTACACTCCAACTTCCAAACTCAGTTATTTGGAATTATTTTGTTATGTAGTCAATATTTTGGCCTCAATAGGAGCAATCAAATGAATTTGTACAATCAGTGCACAAGGGTCCTTAGGATCCACAAATGGATTTCAACCAATACAATCATAAATAAATATTTTTTAGTTGAATAAGCAAGCAAACTGGACCTGTCAAACTTGAATTTAAGATTGAAACCAAAAGGTGAAAGTTTAGGCAATCGCACCAGCAAGAATATGATATGGTGGGGACTGGCTTCAATGTGTTCAATGATGTGAACAAAGTTAGGGGTTAAATAGATTAATTTTAAACGAGATTAGCATAGTTTATGCCAACATTTAGATTTCACACTTCACAACAGGAAAAGAAAATTGCACACAAACAAGGCTTATCCCTTAGAAAGCATATCCTTGGCTGTACTCAGGGTAAGAGGCCAACAGCACAATGCCAACAACCTAGGCCACATACCTCTGTTCTGCTTCCTCAAAAAGGCACTCGTGAAATAAATACACCTAATTAGATGTCAAGCAGTACCAAAATCACATTTTGTGCTGCACTAATAGGTTAAGGCTAATGTTCTAAAGGTTTCCACTAAGTTTTAAAAGCAGTGAACCTCTAAACTTTTGTTGATTCAACCATATGTCTCCCCCCGCCTATGATCGAAAGATATTGCCAACCGACAGCGGCTACCTGGCGATAATGCTGGAGATATGAAGGCTCATGTCTACTTTCCAAAAGCAGGATCTAATTAGCCTAATCTGCTCTTATTCTCAAGATATGGGCTCTAAGAGAACGTAGAGGAGAGGAAGGGTTTAAAAGAAGGACTAGATTAGGCGTAAAAATACTATAAAATAAAAAAAATACCTACTAGTCCTAGTAAAATATACTAGGACTAATATATTCACTTCAAATAATACCCATGGCGGTTAGACAGATCAATACATCGCAAATGTAGACTGTAATTTCACATACGGCATGCCTAGACCGTTTTCTTGATAGATGAAAAACGACGCCGAAGGGCTAACTCGGCCAGCACTACCGACGGCACCGCAGACTCGGCTGAACGCCACGTGAGGAACGAGCCCTGCCCCGTGCGGCACTGCAGGGCGCCATGCTGGAGCAGCAGTGGCTGGCTCGCAGTGTTGCCGGATAGTTTCTCGCGATCTATGTAATTCCGGATTCTCTGCTGAATTTTATTATTGCACACGCTAGAGCGAATCACAAGTTTTAGAAGTTCAATTCTTTTCATTCAAAATTGTGTGAATTCAATTCGAAAGCGTGAAGAACCAATCCCAAAGAAACGTGGACGTTCGGAGGGATCACGACTTCTCAAGCAAGAAACTCAGGAGGAAAAACGACGGAAGTCTTTCCATGCAAATGAGGATTTTCTGTGTCTTATTTGCAATTGTCAAATGGCTTGATGTGCGGCCCTCGTGAGGGCTGGGAAAGGAAAACTCCCTCGATGCGTTTATTCCATTTATTCTGGAAGGACTTACGGGTGAGTAAAATGGAAGAACTCCAGATGGCCAATGTCCATCTGGGCACAACAACAACACAGAATTGCTTTCTGAGGGAAAAAAAGCTTCATCCTACAGCCTCTCCCCTCTCTCGACCTCGCCGACTCGACTCTCGTAGAAAAAGTGCAGATACGAAACAATCCTAGATACATGCATTCGATTAGGAAAACGGGAATAATAATTAAAAATTTGGGGGAAATTTCGATATTCGAGCTCAACTATGATTTCCCTTTGATTCTGAGCCGTGCCGAATCTGCAAGAGAAACTGAGACATGCTCTCGAGCGAGCACTACAGTGTCAATAACGAAAAGAGGATGAGGAAAAGAAGTGTCTTCACCACACTTTTCTCCATCTTTCCCCTCGCCTGACTCATCGTACCGGCGCAGGCCTCTACTCACATCCTCCACCTCCCCCCATCCCTCCTCCTCCTCCTCCTCCTCCATCCTCCTCCTCCATCCTCCTCCTCCTCCTCCATCCCTGGAGGTCTCGAGAGGCAGCCGCGGTCGCCTCAGCTGGCGCCGAGCGGCGAGTCATCCAGTCGGGAATAGTACTTGACGTTGTGCGTGGGGTTGATGAGGCTCGCGTCCTCCACGCGCGGCTCCTCGCGCTTCCCCGTGAGGACGATCTCGAGGAGACGCTTCGCGACCGTGAGCCAGGCGGGGGTCACTGCGGTCACCGAGACATTTTTTTATTGATTAAATACACATTATTTAAATATGAATAAATTATTTTCCTTTTTTTTATTGATCAATTACACATTATTTAAATATGAATAAATTATTTTCCGCTTTTTTATTGATCAATTACACATTATTTAAATATGAATTATTTT
>CAJPEV010005754.1:0-13311 GCA_905338385.1 Darwinula stevensoni
TTTCCTTCGAGAAAATCCAAGAGATGATCCCTTAGTATGTTCTTCCCTGGGATACTCGTGAGACTTACCGGCCTGTAATTTCCTGGATGACTCTTTTCGCCCTTCTTAAAGATCGGTACGACGTTTGCTCGTCTCCAGTCCTTAGGTACTTCCCCGCGCGAAAAGCTGCTATCGAATATAATTCTTAGCGGAACCGATATTTCTCTTGCGGTTTCCTTAATGACTCTCGCAGGAATCCCATCCGGTCGCCTTGACCACCTTTAAATTCCCTATAATGTTCACGATCGTGTCCTCGGTGATGGAAATATCGGTATTCCTTCGATTTGTGCACAGTGCGTACAGCACATGCACAGTCTATCTCAACTCCGACTTCGTTATGTGCACAGTATATTTTAACTTGTGAGACGGCGGAATGTCTATCTCCCGTGAATGATACTTGAGCACATACGTCGAAGGAGTTTCCCCAGCTGCATTGACACTTGCGCCATCTCTCTATAAAAGTTTGACAAACTACTCATGCCACAAAATGACCATGTCTGGGGTGGGTTAGGGAACAAGTTTCGCCACCCTTTCACTCACTCGCACGTGAAAGATATGGCCACGTATAAAAACCTCCTGCTTGAACTTGAACCACGTCACTTGCCATGGCTGCCCGAGACCCCGACATGGTGGAACTTTGCCAAACAACAAGGCTTGCTTCCAGACTCCAGAAACCAAGTTTTGCAATGCCCGGTCCCTCACTGCACTGGTTAGTCGGTCACTTGCTCGCATCTGTTATTTCTGAGATATGTTCTAGTTCGATTCTGGCGTGTGCCCGCATCAAGGAACTCTCTACAACTCTACTCGTCCTGGGAGACGAGGAAGGAAGTACTCCATTCCGAGGTGCAATAAGTGCTGGAAATACTGGAGCGCCCGAAACGGTCCGACAGCCGACAGAGGGCAATTGAGGAACGTGGATGATGGATGTTGGCTCTCGTTCCGGGATAGAAATGATCGTCCTTGTTCCAGACTAACCATAAAGACAATCCTTCTCATCGTCTTTTGCTGGGCAAAGAACCTCACCATCTCCCAAACCCATTCCTCTCTTACATCCCTCTTGTCACCAACAAGGGATAAAACCTTGGTCGATTGGAGGAATTTTATCCGTAAGGTCCTCCTAAGAGCCTTTCATGCTGCGGCACCGATGGGCGGTCCTGGTGAGGTCGTACAGATAGACGAGAGCTGCTTCCGGTGAGTGCGTGTTAGGCTGACTACTCACTCACGCCTGCACGAAAAGTATCATATCCCAGTTGATAACCATTATTTCACTCTCAGGGGGCGTCGAAAAGACAATCAGGGAAGGCTCCTTGGAGGAAATAGTTTTGGCGGTCTGGAGGGTAACTATGGCGAAAAAGTAACTGGCCCCTGGGTATTTGGTATGGTGTGGTACCATGGGGGGAAATCGGAAACGCGAATGGTCATTGTCAATCGAAGGGACAAGAAAACCCTGATCCCTATTATCTGTCATCACATCCGTCCAGGGACAACGATTCAATCCGATTCATGGGCTGCGTACAACGATCTAAGTACAAGGGGGTTCCTCCACGAAACTGTAAATCACTGAAAACTTTGTAGATCCAGTGACCGGTGAGAACATTCCTTCTAGTTTCTCCCCTGATTATGAACTTATTTCAATTTCATCGAGGTTATGAATCCTTAAAGGAGCGCACACACAACGCATCGAATCCCAATGGGGGGCCACGAATCAAACGCATCCTAAAAAGGGGCCGGGGGATCTATTCATGAGAATAATGGGATCATGTTTTTAATGGAAAGAACATCTCCACGAATGGCCTCTGAAACATTTAATCGCGAATTAGTGGAACTGAATATCTTAATTACGACAAAATACAAGTTTTTTTAATACCTGCCTAAAAATTAGTAATTGTTCGATTCTCGCTTTGTATTCTCGAATTGGGATCCGAATCATGCTTTCGATGTCGATGAAAGATGTTACTGCTCGTAGTCATTACTCAAGAACAGAGTCAGCAACAATGAAGTATGTCACTTGAAATTTTCAATCTTAGATCTGAGTCACAACGCTCATAACAATATGAAATAGATGCGGAAGTGTTGCACATTCTGGGAATAAAGTTTTTCACCCAGATATCACCATATTGCTGGTTCGTGTTTGTTGAATTCAATGCTTATCATCAGTCTCTTAGCTTTTCAAAGGACAGAGGAAATTGTATTGTGCTGGACGCATGAACTCAGCCAGTAAGCAGTATAAAGCATGATATAAATTGACGCGGCACAAAGTAGAAGTCAGGATGATGAAGCAGCAGCCTCGACTCGTTTAGCGTCTCAGAGTAGTTCCCAGCCTTTCTCCAGCCGAAATGGACTCGTGATGATTAGTGTACTTTTTCACATGCACACAAGACAACGATGAAGGAAATAACACTTCGTCCCTTTTTGGAAAGTTGACTTGTGGTCATCCAGTGGTCCAATTTCGAATCATTTCTCAACTGATTCTGCGGAAACGCCTCTCAGTCAATTTAAATATAACAAATAGGTCAACACCGTAAAGATAAGGATAACGAAAACTCATTATGTCACGGGTTTCGATGGATTTAATGTTAAAAGAAGCCAAAGGTAGCGGGCTCATGGGTTCTTGTTCCCTGTGACTGTTCAAAACAAAAACAATTGGAGAGAGTGATCACCTCAAAATTATGACTGAACGATTTTTTTTCAGTGCTACCATGTGCTTTCTTTTGACGTGAGAAATACCTTCAATTCAAATAATCATTAGGCAAGCTCTCTCACAATCTGTCAAATTATATCTCTTCACGATTTCCCAACTTGTTCCATCAAAGACTTCAACGGAAGAATTTCCGGTTCCCCCTACTGCATATAATTTTTCATCAAAGGAAATAAGGCCGTGTCTCTTCCGTGCTTCCACCATGCTTGGCAATTCCCGCCACGCATTTCCTCTTTTATCGTATACATACACATCATTTTTTGGATGTTCTTGAGTATATCCCCCTGTAACGACGAGGTCACCCTCATGACATGCAAGAGCAAGATTACATCTTCTTTCAGGGAGCTCCGCCAATTCTTCCCATTTGGAAGAGCGGAGGTCTAAACGTTCGTGTTTCTTAAGGGCAATATTTCCCCATCCTCCTATGACATGAAGGCAGGAATCTTGCTGGCACGCTGCAGCACCATTTCTTTTGTATCTCATATCGCACAGTCGCATCCACTGGCCTGAATCAACATCAAAGCGGAATGCCCACTTTACTTCGAAACAAGAGCGATCTCTGCCACCGATGAGAAAGAAGGAACCAAAGGATGCAGAAATCGCCGACCATCGAATGTTTCCGGGGGGCTTCGGCCCTTCCATCCATTCCTTTTTCTCTATGTCGAACACCTCCATTTCTTCCATACCCGTCACGTATAGTCTCCTGTTGATTGCTACAAAAGCACGGGAAAACTCGGCGTCATTGTATTGGTAATGGGTCTCCTTTACCAAGTCCAAATCATTCGGACTGATGCGATAGATATGGGGCCTGTTCTCCATCCCCAGGCACCAAAACCCCACCTGAAGACCTCTACGCGGTCGGGTTTTCTCTTTGGGAACGGTGCGACAGAGTTCGGGAACGTGGTAGTAAATCCCATCTGTAACCACGTCGAAACATCTCGGATCACCACGAATAAGTGGGTCTTTCAGGACTACGGTCTTCAGATAATGAGGGGGAAGGAGAGGAAGTCTGACCTTGTCCAGAAGATCTGGCAAATGGCGTTGCCGACTACCGTCGTGATCCAGCCACTTCCTTGTTACTTCATACACCTCCTTCTCAGAGGTGACTCCTAATTCGTCTTGTTCCAATAGGGATTTAAAAGTCTGAATAGAAACATTCATAAAGTCTTTTGTTCGAATGACCTGGCTGAAACCAACTGTAATTATTCTCAAGGCAGCTTCCTTCAGTTTCTTGGAATTGCATTGTTCGGCTGTATTAAGTATACGGACCGCATTCTCAATTTTCAGTGATCCTTTAATGGCGCTGCTCAATTTATTGCTGAGTCGTTTGAGTCCAAGAAAGTGAGCATCTCGAAAAGCGGCCAACGCTCCTTCCTCCCCTTCTATTTCCACCCTCGTTCCGTGTATGTAATCCCAAACCGGCTTAAATCCGATGGAAGTGAAGCCTTCCAACTTGATCTCCCTCTGGGATTTGTCCTTGAAGTCGCTGGAAAACATCTGTCGAAAATAGGGGGAGACAGAGGCAAGAATCCCCTTGCAGGAATAGAATTTGACACCTTGGATGAGAATAACGGCGTCACACCAGCTCGGTCCTTCCCTGAAGCACTCAGAAATTTTTTTGGCAAGACCATTGTGATCATCAAAGTCCTTCATGATCACAAGTTTTTTCTCCGCCTCCGTAGTTGCCATATTTTCAATGGATATTTTCCAATATAACCATTACCTGTGTCGGTGTGAAGACACAACAACGGAAGGAAAGCACTGCACAAACGTTTCAGAAAAGAGACGGATACCAGAGAATCATAAGACTAAAGCGTTTTCCTTTACCGGAGAAATGCGAGATAGGACATTGCATCTAGTCATAATATTCAGCTACTTTGGACTTGGTGCTAGCACCCTGGCTAGATAAGATAGCATTGCATTTCCTGTTTTGTTTGTTTATGGAATTGGTAGGCTAAGTGTTGATTAATAGATAACTGAATGAATCATACCCATGAGCACTCATTGAGAATTAAATACATTAGAACGCTTTTTTCACCCCAGCTGGTAATTCAGCTTGATAATGGGAATGCAAGAAACTAATTGGGGCCTTATAAGCTTACTAGCAATTGTGCTAGAAAACTTTGACAAGAAAATTCTTTTTGACCATACATCAGAAAATAATACCAGCAGTATTCTAAAGATGTGTCCTCATTTTTCACCGTCCTGCCTGCTTGCTATGGCCACTAAATTAGTGGCCATAGCAAGCACGAAACACAGCCAATGATTTCCTTCAAGCACGAGAAGTGCATTAGCGAGATGCTTGATGACACAGTTTGAAATGCTCAAATGTACTAAATAATAGCTGTGACTCCGAGTAAAAGGGAAATAACTCAATGCTTCTCTATCCTCCTCTGGCCTCTTACGTCATGCAAGGCGTTCTGAATTCCACGCCATCTCAAAGAAAGGAGCGTCGTGACAGACAGAACATGAAAAAGCCGAGCAGGACGAAAATTACTCAACAGCCCTCCTTCCTGGGATTTTGCNAGATTAAGACTTCCCCACCCCTGCTTAATTTTTGTCCGGACCGGAACCAGGAGAAAGGAACGGAATAGACCAGCCCTCCTGCCCACCACCCCCCTAGAGCCCCTGTAGCAGCCTTTCCTTCCGCCCATCCCCTCCTTCCGCCCACCGGGAGCTCCCGCCCACCGGAAAAGCAAAAAAAGAAGCTCAAACTACATGAACATCAGCCTATAAAATCAGTCACTTGACCCATGCTCAGTGTCTTAGGTTTTGTTTCTCCGCCACAACAACAACAATGGATAGACTGCAGAACATCAGAGCGCTCACTCGGCAACTCCAAAGATATCGTAAGTCCCCAAGTTCATATTTCTTTAAACAATAAGATCATTCTCTCATTCGTTTGATTCGTCAACAAGGTAATCCCATGCATATGCTGCATTAGCTTAATTCTTGGTTCAATCATCGGATTTTAAATGACATAACACTTTCTAAAGTCGATGAGGAACTATATCTCTTGGAATAGTCTCTAGATTTCTTTCAATCTCGCTTCAACCCCTTCAAATAATTTTCAAATAAGGCATTTCCCTTTTACCTTTCTTAACGATGCAGCTACCAGGAAGACCATCCTCATAACCCGGGAGACAAGATTTGCCGATTTTATGGCCTGTTATATCTCCACTCAATTGGGAATGAGAGCGACAGCCATCACGGGACGTCTTCGTCGCCGGGAGAGGCGGGAGGCAGCAAGGGATTTCGCGACAGGCTCGGCGAGAGTCCTGTTCACAACACAGGTCGCACCAGCCTCTCTACGTAAGACTCTCTCCATCTTCACTTTTTCTCCAATTCAAAAGAAATAGCCATGATGGACAGACGCTGAAAACTAACGAAATGTACACCCACCTGCCACCTGTAACGATTTTATTTTAAAATCGTTGTATTTATTTTGCAGCTCTCTCGGCGGCGGATGACGTCACATTCTTGTTTATCCCTTCAGAGGAGTATGTGACTTCGATCAGAGAAGTATTCGAGGGGAGAATCCGAGTCTGGAGATTTTCCTTTGATTGAGTGTGAAATATATTGTTTCATATGCACAATGTTTTTCGTTTTATTTGGAAAGCGTCAGAAAACTCCGGATCGTTGGGCGATTATCATAGTTGCCCGAATGACCTACTCTGCTGTCTATGCAATTTCGATGCGACACGTTAATGATCATTGTTGAATCGATGGTTTCTGATTATTCATGCGCTCCCACGTACGATTCTACCTCTACAGAATCAAACGACGTTGACTGAAAATTTTGCACACCATGACGAAGTGAACGCAGACGTTCGGTGGCCATGCAATAGGCAGTGATTGATAGGGACTCTGAAGGCTCGAGCTCCGCCCCCACCAAAAAAAAAAACAGCGCGAAAGGCCTCTCAGCGAGGAATACTTGCAGGAGTATTGCCTCTGCGCATGTCAAATATTTCTCAACATATCGCCGCCTATGCATGGGTCAGCGAGGAACATCATGGTTTATCATCTGCTATCAGCAGAACTGAAAAAAAACTAAGGACTCTGCGGACTGAAAAGCAGATACACCATGCACCTCTCATCTGTCTAATATCGCCGCCTATGCATGGGTCAGCGAGGAACATCATGGTTTATCATCTACTATCAGCAGAAATGAAAAAAAAATAAGGACTCTGCGGACTGAAAAGCAGATACACCATGCACCTCTCATCTGTCTAACGTTACACGTCCTTCCTTAAATGGGCCACGAGAGACTGAATCGGCCTGCGTTTGGCCTAACGTTACACGTCCTCGATGAGATGTCTCGAAGACCAGGAATTAATCCTTACAGGCCTAATTGACCCCGTAAGTCAAGGATTGAGTCTCTTTTGAAAGAAAAAGGTAGACCTAGGCCTGACCCGAACAGTCCGTCGGTTAGGCCTAGGATTAACGTTTGTGAGTTTCATAGAGCAGGGGAGGGGGTGTGATGAAGTGGAAGTTGAAGTTGGTGGGTAGGGGTTGAATAAAGGGAAAGCCTTCGAAAAACAGTTTTCACATTACTACATAGACCTATGGATATACCTTGCTGGGATGCCCGGATCCGAAAAAGAGGTCCGTAGAGAAGCAATGCTCACCATCGGTGGCTACTACGTCACAGGACACGGAGCCAATGAAGACGGGCAGGGGAGGGGGAAAGGGAGACTCTATCCTCATACATGTCAGTCGTCTTCGTTTGAGAGTGCGAGAAGGTTCCAGCCCTTTTTCACCCTTTTTCGCATCGGGTTTGTTTTCCTTCCTTATCACAGAGCTTTCCCCCCACCCTCCTATCTCCTTCCACCACTTCGCCCCTTCATATTCCTGCTTCATTCCCGTTATTCGCTTTTCAAGCGAATAAATGTATATAGAGTAAGGGTGATACAAAAACTACGGTCCAATTTTTTTTCTTGCTTTATTTCAGTTCTGGCTGCTTTCTGCTGCAGATGTCCTTGTAAGGACATTCCCTCATTGTATAGTTGTGTGGGTTTTTTCAAGTACTCAATTCAAGATTCGGAGACGAGACCAGCAGTGGGTTCAGGGAAAATTTCTTCCCGTGAAGTTTCTTACTATGGATTGTTCATGTTCTACTCCATCTTCCTCACGTAAGTTTCGAAGTATTATTCATATTAACTCGTCTCTAATGCTTGATTGGAGTGATGTTTTAAATGCGTTCCCCATTGCATTAGTGCGTTGCAGGGTGAGGAAGTTTTCTGGGTTTTCCACGAATAAGAGATGGGAGGTGTAGCCCGGAAAAGATAGGGTAATCAGGGGAGTAATGGACCACTCCGAAGTTTTTATTCATATCAGGTGCAGAAAAAGCTCACTTTCATATCACTTTCGATATTTTCCACGAATAAGAGATGGGAGGTGTAGCCCGGAAAAGATAGGGTAATCAGGGGAGTAATGGACCACTCCGACGTTTTTATTCATATCAGGTGCAGAAAAAGCTCACTTTCATATCACTTTCGATCCTTACTTGCTCTATGGCGAGTCATTTAGGTGACTGAGAGAAAATTGACACAACGAAACTAGATTACCTACCTTCGATGAGTTTTTTGTGAGACACGTGCGGAAGTTCGAAAATTTGCGAATGCTGCACTTCTGGGAGGAAAACCTTAGAGACAATTTATTAGCCACAAAGAGAATGTAGAGGAATGTTCATGAGTTAGTACACAAATGTCGCGCAAGTGAATGCCGCGAGAAGAGTATTACAATAACTTACGTGCAGTTTCTGAGACGCCGTGGTTCTTTTAGCTGCACCAGTTCGATCTCTGAGATCGAGAGTCATAATTCAGCCGAGGAACCATGTTTTCGCAGGTCGCTTTTGACTTAAGCGAATTACTGCATACAGATCGTGGCAATCCCTCTCGCTCTGTTATTTGAATGTGATGCATATGCATCACATTCCTACGCAAGCAATAGAGATTAATTTTGCAATAGAGATTAATTTTGGGATGGCAGCAGGAGTGGCTCGTGCTATGAGGCTGCAGGACTGTAGTCTCCCAGTGATCTAGAAAGCGCAGGATCACGTTCTAATTTAATGAACTAAGCATCGAGATCAGCAATAGAGATTAATTTTGGGATGGCAGCAGGAGTGGCTCGTGCTATGAGGCTGCAGGACTGTAGTCTCCCAGTGATCTCGAAAGCGCAGGATCACGTTCTAATTTAATGAACTAAGCATCGAGATCTCTTAAATATTGTTGAGAGCGCGGCGAGCTGCGCGTCCTGCAGCCTGCATGACATTGAGGTATATGATCCGCTGGCCCGTGTCTCCCGCAGACCTGCAAGAGCGCGCTATGGAGGTTTCACGGGCTGCATGCACGTGCGGCCCTCTGTGTAGCATGTACGAAAATAATTCGGCCATGTTAGCCATGCCGGTGCGCGGGTCATTTGAGCGGCCCCAGCCCTTGCAGGCCTCCCAGGTCTTGATCTCACGAGCCGCCACTGGGTGACAGTAACTATCATAAGGTGAATGCACAAAGTCAAAAACGCCTCAATCTTTACATGGGTCCGAGACTTCCAATAAGTTGGAGAATCATTAGAGAATAGTTCGATATGTCAACCCCTCCCTCCCCCCCTCTTCCAAACCTCCAGCATTTCCAATGTTCGATATGTGAACCCCCTCTCCCTCTCTATGGAGTTCGTATGTACGTCATCCCTACCTCCTCCTGGATGAATTAGACTTAATGTTAGGCCTGTGAGCATCGTCCTGCATGTGTAACGCAGGAGTGGAGAGGACGGAACTTCCGCATGATGAGCGTTGGGGTTGGGCCCCTTTCTTCAAACGATTGGGGGTGCGTGAAACACATGGAAACTGCCGCAAAGTAACAATCCCAATGGTTCTTACGTTCTATTTATAGGTTTCATGAAGTCTCCGATGTTGTTTCGGGAGCTTTAAGCCACAGCTGCTTCCTTTCAAATGTTCTCGGAAGAGGTACTCTCAAAAGCAATCCGGAAATATCTGCCAGTAATTAGGTGGGGAGGATTGAATTCACTGAAGTTTTGAAATTTGATCAGCAAACATGGGCATGACAGTGTTCAACCTGCCCTCCTGCCCCTACTAAAACCATTTCTAATCATTTCCAGGAGTTTTCAGTCCCAAATGCAAAATGATTTTACTTAATGATGAATGATGTGAAATGATGTTCGGGTTTTATTGGCAGGTTTCTTGCAAGCCTGCCGGAGACCCCATCACGATGGAGAGTCCTGGAACTCTTCAGCATCGACGACGATGACGATTCCCTCGCCTGTTGAGTCATTTGAAGGCCCATCAGAAAGTGGTAGGTCTATGTCATGGTTATTAAAAGTCACATATGGCCTATTTCTAGGCCTAGGTGAAGGAAATTTATGTAACTTGATTCATGGTGAGAGAAAAGTTCCATCCTTTCATTGAGATGCTAAAAAGCCACTTGCAGTTTGCTAAGCTCTCAACCTTCACATTAGAGGAAGTTGACTTCCTCATGAAATCTGTTCAATTGTGATGGAAGTCTGTTGTTTGTAACTGGAGAGTAGCATTTACTAATATTGCCTTTTCACTGTCTCTGTCTTTTCACTGTCTTTCTGAGATTCTCTACATTACCTTTATAAAGACTTCACAGCACCATGCTCGATATTATGGAGCTTAAAGAGTCATTTGATAGATTTGAATAAGAAATTGAAGTTTAAAATGATGCTGAAGCTTGCTTTCTATTCAAAGGGGGACCACAAGAAGGCCACAGGGAAGAATCTTTGAATGCATCAGACTCTCTGATAGTGACATTACCTTCCCCAGTTACATCATTTAGCAGAGTTCAGGATGAGTCAGGTAATTATTGTCATGGAAGTGTGGAATCGGTGAACCATGTATTGCTATTACATTGTGATTTTTGCAGGTGAGATCCATCCAGGAGAATCTAACAACTCCCTGAATCAGAGTGTTTCTGATATCCAAGCTCTGCCTTCTCCCAAGTCATTCATGTCATGTGGTGAGGAACCATTTAGTAAGTAGTTCTCATATTGATTCCAGTGCATTCCATGAAAACCCTTCATTGATTCCCTCAATTTTCCTTAGAACACAATTTACCAGAACGGTTGGAACCGCTCCCACACCGGGTGAACTGGAACGACTCGGAAGACTCGGTCCAACAACTTCACTCTCCACTGAACCTCATGGAAATGTCATCATTCATAGCCACACCTAACACTATGGGAAACACTCCACCTGTTTGGGTGAGTACTGTATGTCTTTGAAATCATACCAACTGGATTTGAAAAATAGGTATCAAAATTATGGGGGGAATTAACAATAGTTAAGAAAAAGTTATTGCCAAGATTTTTTGGTTTAATCATTGAGTTCATGTTGTGCAAAGTGAATTTTTGCAGCTGTATTATTTTTTTCTTCACTTCTATAGATGGGTGAAGTGAGCTATGAAAACTGTGGGATTTTTGATAATTCAGCTGATGTCATTGGTGAGTCTTATATGTTAATTATTGCCATTAGATACTCTAAGCTGTATTATTTTTTTCTTCACTTCTATAGATGGGTGAAGTGAGCTATGAAAACTGTGGGATTTTTGATAATTCAGCTGATGTTATTGGTGAGTCTTATATGTTAATTATTGCCATTAGATACTCTGTTGTTGTGAGTGTGTTGACAGGGGATACTATAATAATTTAGGAGGTTGTCTAATCATCTATACATGTGATATATGCAGATTAAGAAGGCAAGAATCTAGCCTTTGATATTAAGAGAATAAGTTCTTAGTTTATGATGATTTTTTATGCTTCTATTAGCTTTGGGGCACATATTTAGGAGAGCAGAAAATGTTTTTCTATTTATAAACCAGAAAACCCTAAACCCTACCCTACTAGAAAATCTTTTAGCACTAAACAATGTGACATTCATCATTTGGATGTCAAATTTTTTTTTGAAATCATGAATTTGCTCCTATTTGTATTGTTCTTTGAAGTGATGCATAATACTTGGACAAACCATGGGAAATTTCACTGATGCATGTGATTTCTTTTCAGATGTAGCCTCCATGTCAGCCAGACCACAGTCAACTCCAAAGAAGAATCCCTGTAGGAAGACCAGAGTATATCGCTTTGAATGCTGTGTTGGGAGGATGGCATTTGCTGATCTTCATGACATCGAGGAGCAGCTGGACAAGATGTCGGAGAAGGAGAAGAAGAAGCTTTTGGTGGATTTGATTCAGAAGAACTCCTCATGCAGTGGCCAAACCATCTCATTGAAAGGTGTAACCCTCTGCAAACCGTGCTGCTTGAATCTCTTTGGCATCACTAAGGTGGAATGGGAGAAGTTACAGAGAAGACAACCATTTGGCATTCCCAAGACCCCAAGAAGGAGACCCAAGCAAGAGTTTGCCCAGGCTTGGCTGAGGAGATTTCTACAAGACCATGGTCAGCATTCGCCTACCCCAACAAAGAAGACATTTGTTCAAGGGTTTACAAGGATTCAGATTCATCGGGAGTTCCTGAAGGAATTTACCGCAAAGGGATACTGCAAGGAGAGCCTTCTTCAGTTTAGCCGCTTCACAACCCTTATCAGGAAAATGAAAGTTTCACTTGGAAAGGTGAGAAATAAGAGTGTGATCTATATCTATTAGTAAATGCCTTGACATATATATTGTTCCTAATTGAATCACCACTATCTATCTATCACCATGTGTATAACGTGCTGAAAATTGATTCAAAGGAATTAAAGTGGGTCCCATTGAACTACAAAATGACCACATAATAATGTGGTAGAGACATTCTGCCAAAATCAGTATTGCTTTGACTTCAGTTCAAAATTGACATGAATTCTTTATTATATCTCTTGAAATTTTTATTTGCCTGAGCTATACAAATCAGCTTTGCTAGTAAGTGTTGGAAGCTGGGGGGGGGGACTTAATATGGAGGTCAAGGATTGTATTTAATGAATATCTTACACTCAGCTGAAGCATATTGCTCAACCTTGGTGGCATTGCATTTGTATGTGGCATATACCAGCTGAGTACCTTGCTAAGAGGGAAATCACACTTGAGAAAATAATAAAATACACTCTTATAATTAGGGTTTTCATCCCTTAATATTTGCAGCACTTGTTTTACGTAGACCATATGATCTCTTTTGAAACAATTGCCCATCTTCAGCCAAATATTTCCTCCCCTCCCTGCTCCCTTCCATCTCACCTGGGTGGCCCAAGAATGAAAGACCGACCTTGAAATGATCTGTGTCCTCTGTAGTGCAGCATCATACCTTATCTTGTTTCTTTTTAGCCAAATGCTTTCCCCAGCTGTGGCAAATGTGAAGGATTTCGGGTGAAGCTGAGAAAATCAAATGGAGACACAGAAAAAGTTGGAATCACTTCGAGATGCACACTTGAAGACAGCTGAGTAAGATAATGTGCCATTTCATTTGAAGTTTCTGTTCTCAGTCATGAAACTGGCTACTAACTGCATATATTGTTCCTTTCAACAGAGTACAGCGATCCAATTATGCAGACCACAAAGTTATGGCTCTCAGGAATGATGATTGGCTCACAATGGTGATTGATGGCATGG
>CAJPEV010005755.1:0-13299 GCA_905338385.1 Darwinula stevensoni
CACGCTGGCACAAATGTGTGGAACGTAATGGGAACTATTTGGGAAAATAAGTCAACAGAAATTTTAACACGTGTCATTGCTAACTATTACTGTGTACTTGCGTTCAATTGTGATAAATAATTTGCCAGAAAAAAAATCGGGAGCATTACTTTTGGGGTGACCCTCGTATATAATATATAAAGGGAAATAACAGTGGTGCCATTGACACTCAAATCAATTTACGCGACGAAAAAACATCTCTCCAGAACCAAACCTAACAGATTGAATGACTAGACTGTGGGGAGAAAGCCGGCAGAAAAGGACAAGGCTGAATAAAGCTAAAAGAGGAAAGACAGTGAAGAAAAATCCCAGAAATTTTCGTGCATCCTGCGTCCTCAGGGGGTTGAGGCTGCAAGATTATCATGACACTATATCCAGACTGTTTATGCCGTTAGTCGTTACAGCTTCGAGATTAATTCAGACAGGCAGTATCTTGCTTTTCAGAGGCTTGAGTAGGTCTGCCGTCTGGCAGCACCGTTGCTGGCTTGACGAGACTTGGGACCGAAATTCATGACAAGACTGAGTCCCTAGGAGAAGTAACCTCGCATGGCTTGGAATGACTCAGGCCTGTGCAGTAAAATGAAAAACGAGGTTAGCCTGGTAAAATACATGCCTACCATGGATTCAGCCAACATTGTTCTGTTCTGACAGATCCGAGCGGTGTCCAGATTGCCTCTGCTAAACTAGGCCTTTGCCTCAAGGCACATTAAGCCAATAACACATAATCCAACCGTGACAACCTGGATTACTTAATTCTTAGGATAAAATCAAAAGTTATGGGAAAGAGCCCAATCACTGGTACAGTATTCATGCACCGGCTCTGTGTTGCAGTCACACCTGGGCTGCAAGGGCCGTACATCCGAGCTGTTTACAGGTCCAACTTCGGGAATATCCATGAATTTTCTCCAAAAGGATGCAAGACCATTTCCTTCATAAGGAGCCTATTTTTTATTAGATCGTACTTGGATCGTTGTGAAAAACGTTTTAATAGCCTTCTAAGGAACTCTTCTTGATAACCATTATCACATAGCCTCTGGTATGAGAGCAGAAAACCTTCTGCTTCAGAGCAAATACGAGTAGATGCTCTCGATTTCGGCCTGTATTCTTGCATTGTTAATTGCTACGAGGTCGTCAATGTATTTATAGGTAAAACGGTAATCATCCGGAAAAGAAACCTCGTTCATGTGTTAAGATTCATAATAACACAGGAAGAGATTCGCCTTGTTGGCTGAGTAATTACTTCCCATAGGTATTTCGATCTTCTGCCTAAACATATTATTCCAATTTGGATATATTTATTCTCCAAACATTTCCTGAGTAAGTCATAAAAGAAAACCTTGTCCTCAAATGTGTATTTGAAGGTAAGGTTCCTACATAATTTTCAAAAAGGTCAAGAATGTTATGATTTAGTAGGTCTAGAGGAATTTTAGTATTAAGTGTAGAGAAATCCTGTGATATAATAGGGAAAGCTTCTTTGGTGTCATGAGGAGCCCTAATTGGAAACAAACTTTTTTCTTATTATTGATAATCCAGTACTAGTGACAGGTTTTGCTTATTGCAGAGCCCGTCCAGGCCTTCAATGGAAGGGAAGGTCCTTTGAAACAGGTGCCCACTGAGCTTGCGATGAACCTAATTCTTAATCTAATACTAATGGGGTTCTTATGAAACTTAAGGTTACCAAACAAAAAGGGGGGTTTCATGTTTTTCTCTTCCACATTTCTATGTTAAATTTGCTATCAAGTCTCATAAGAGAACTTTCGAGTCTGGTTTGCCCTTCTTCAACCTGTTCATATTATGGCTTTCAGTTATTTCTTTCTTCATAATAAAACCATGTAACCTCTTGCAGATGAAACAGATGTTACTTGCCTTGTCGATGACTGTGATTACTAATTTAACTAGATGTTATTCAGGGCGTCTTCAAATTCTAATTTGCTAATCCCTAATGAATTTTCGGAACTCGTTTGAATGAATGACGAATGCGTAGCAAGAGAGTGACGCATCTTATTATGTAAATTTTCCATTTTTAAAGGGCATTTGGACGAATGAACGAATCCCCGCCTTAAGTTCTGCACATTTAATGAATCAAAATTTTCCATCAAAAGCCATCAAAATTTTCTGAAAGAATTCATCTTACCTGATCTCATTCATCTTACGGTCTTGTTCATCTAGTATTTACTACCTTCGTGAAAGAGATTTTTAAGCTTGGCATTTTTAACTATGCCCAAATCTCAAGTGATAATCACACAAAAGTTGATTCAAAGATTTTTCTCATTGCCATAGAGCATATTTTCTGAAAGCGATGAAGAACTAGAGAAACCTATCGATCATTCGGTCATTCCTGATATATTCTCACAGATTCCTTCAAGATGAAACCACCGCGGAACGAGGACGATAATTCGACGGAGAACAGGTTCTTCTGTACACTCGCGATGCGCAAGAACGAACTCATAAAAACGGAGCGACCAGGAAGACCAGCTTGATGATCTTCCCGATGACGGTGAGGACGGTGGGCAGGACGCCGCGGAGGGTGTCCAGCCACGATGGGCCGCCGAGTCTCGCCCTTTCCGCCTGGATCCTGCTCTCGTTATCCCGTATTCGCGCTTCCAGTAACTTCTGCCGCTCGGAACCCCAATTCTCCCGTTCGTTCGTTATGTTCTCTCGTAGCTGCTTCAATTCCTTTTCGGCTTCTTTTTTCGACTCGGTTAGCTTTTCCACTCTCGTTTTCACGCTCTCGATGCTCTCTACTGGCTGGGCGCTGAAGCGAGCAATATGCTCCCAGAGTGCCGCTGTTTGCTTGTCGAAATTCGACTTCTCCTCGGGATCCGTCGAATCGTGGCGTGCATCGACAGCGAACATTTCTATGGGGCATGGATTCCCACGCGAGTTGGTCAGGGAGTTCCAGAGATCCTCTTTGATCAAATCGAAGGTTATTCCATCCTCCTCGCGCTTTCTCTCCTGTTTCACGTCAAAACTCCAGCGGCTGAAGACCACAATCAAGTTGCTGAAAAAAGCACCCGCAAAAATTTCCATCATGATGTTGAAGTAATCTAGTTCCTGCTGATCGACTCTCGGGTGCTGGGAGTTCTTCACCCAGATGAAGACATCGATCGTGCGCTCGTTTTTGAGAAACTTCACGATGTCCTTCCGTAGAGCGCTATCTCGACCCCCCGCGTCTCCGTGTCCTGGCGTGTCGATCACTCGGATCGCGTCGCCGTCCCCGAGCCAGCGATCGTCGATCGCCTTGACGTCCAGGGTACAGCTTTGAGTGAGGGGACTCGTCGTGAAGCCGATCGGTTCGTTGTGTTTCCTACCCAAGAGGACGTTTCCGAGGGTGGACTTCCCGCTTCCCGTCACGCCGATGAGGCATATTTTCTTCCTGTATTGGCTGGCCATTTTCGTGAGGGTTTTAAGATGCCTGAGAACCGCGGAACGGCACTGCACCGGGGGTTTCTCGCGAAACAACCGTGAGTCTGGGAACGGTCGGGTAACTGGAGCCGCAGCGGGAAAAAATCTAACCTTTGTATGAATGCTGATATCTTTCCTTATCGCTGCAGCAGGAAGTGGCGTTCGCGACCTACCGGTTCGCCAAGGCGTGCTTCGCTGCACTGGGAAAGCCCAGTCTCGATTGAACCGGCAGTGAACGTGAGTTTCCTTCGCGAAAATATAAAAAACTAAGAGCTGCTGCCTTCTAAATCGCTTTTGTAGTTTGATCGATGCAGTGTGCCATGACAGAGAATTCCGTGATTCGTACGTCATTACAAAGAATACCTTTCGGAACGCAAGGGAAAACATTTTTAGGCTGAACGAAAGAGTTTTCGGAACATTGGGCAATGCCACATTAGACTACTTATGGTTCTATAAGTGGAACTAAAATGAGACATTTAAGAAAATTTCCAAGATTGGTTATGCGACTAACATGACCTAGCGCAAATTCACTTATTATAGTTCTTCCGTTTTAAAAAAGAAATGATTCCAATGAGACTATCCTTCAAAATCATGCGCATAACATCGACTTAGTGGCCAAAAATATGCAATTTCTCCGCATCGTGCAGTTTTTCGCTTCAGGACGCTGATATTCCATGTGAATCTCTTTCGTTTCTTCTGCCCACGGATCGAGAAAAACTTTGCGTCGCGTGTTCCGGAAAGACGGCGAGGAAACACTGCATCAAACCGATGTTTCCAATTCTACCGCACCGACCATAACCTCCCTCATATCCACTTGTGATGAAAGAAAAAACAAGGTGAGAGAAAAGATCATGAATATAAGAAAACTCAGTCCATGATCATCTCATTCCTGGAAGAAGGGCAACGAGTGCACGCCAATATATGCTTAGTAACATGAAAACAAGAACGTAGTTGGGCATTCAAGTACATCAGATAGATGAGAATATATTGATTTATTGTCTCAGTTCGCTTGAGCTACTGTAATTTAAAAACTTTCGGTGTGACCCACGCGTTTTTCTAATTGGCGGAAATTCAAGTCCAGACAAATTTTAACGAGTTGTATGAGGTCCCACTGCCGAGAAGTATGATCCGGCCGGCAGGACCGTCTCACAGATCCTGACGATTTTACGTCGTTCGATTTCCACCTTGTGGTTCGTTCTTTTTGCGCCTCAAATCGCGAAAACCAGAAACTCCAAGGGAATTGAACAATCCATCGAGCTTTTCGTTTCGTCGCGGTCTCTCGGAGTCGAGCTCGAGTCGAAGTCGAACTCGGTGCTCGACATCGTCTTCCCATCCGAAACATGCACGATGAATTCGGAATGCGAAGCCTGAAAGGTCGGAACGATGAAACGAAAGGGATAGAGAGGCACGAACGGAAGGCCCTCTTATGAAGAAAAACATTGTGGCCAAACACATAAGGAGAAATGTAACAGTTTCCCATGGAAAGTTGTTGGTCTAGTGATAAGATAAGCTCAAAGAAATTTCGGGGAAAAATCGATGCGTCAGTTTGCACAAAGATCACGGCCTCGGACTTCCTTCTTTGTTCTTCGAATTAGAGGTCAGAGCAGTCGACAACTTGAAATTTTCACTCTCCAAAACGCGCAATGAATTTTCCCCACTTTCGGTCTGATGCGCGGAACGAATGCGCTTCGTCGCGGTAATGTGACTCCCTTCGAGACACAGAAGAAGCAGCGGGCTGGCCAAGTTCACGCTAATTCGATGCATAGAGAGTGTATAATGGAGGGACCTCCCCTATGGCACGAGTTTCTGCACCATTCCAGGCGCGGCCGCCACCTTACTGAAGTCGCACGAGCAAGGAGTTCATAGCAGACACATGGAGAGAGAGAGGACAAAAGAGGCAACTTTCCCCGAGCTATATTGCCTGGGGGGACTCCACGCCGGGACCCAACCAATCACGCTTTTCATTCCCACTTCACCAAGACTTCACGAAGAAGGCGGAAGCACTTGTAAGTTTCGAGGCAGCGAAGGCCTCTCCAGAGATATCTATAGACGCTCTATGATTCGATGCCATAAAATCAGAATCGCCCGTTTTGCGTCTCCATCAGTCAACGAAAATGCCACTCCTCTCCCGTGTCTCGAACATGGAGATGCAAAGAAACGCTCGCAACGCCTACTAAAAATTCCCTCATTGAAACGTCTCCATAGGCTTCCAGATATCTGCTTCCAAGGCCTGCGAATTGCTGCAGGAAGTGTACGCAATCTCCCTTATAAATTACCCAAATTAATTATGCAAAAAGGTAACCTTTTACATTAAAGATTCAATAACGTCAGGAATCTCTAAGTATTGATGGCCCAGCCTAGGGGACTTCGCAATGGCTGAAGCGCAAGGCCCACAGGGCTAGGCCTCTCTGGGACGTAGAACCCTGCGATTCCTGACACTACACACCGTATATGAACGATAGTGAGCGACTGACTGACGCTAATTCTAACAGTTCTCTAAATATGAAGAGAGGTTGTCATATGACGTGCGGATAGCTGTTAGATTGCTGTCTCCAGAGAAATTCAGATTTTGAGGGTACATGACCAGGGAGCACCTTTTGGGGAAACTGATGATGTAAGCCTATGCCAAACCCAAAGAAGGACGCTTAGGCATCTGCCATTCTCACATATACTCGTCCTTCTACGAAGCTGAAAGGAACTTGAATAATGTCATTAATAATGATGTCACTAACTATTTTGACTCTTGATGTTACTTTGCTGTCACCAGAGTAAGTGGGACATCGGAGGTACATGCTTTGGGGGCACATATCGTAGGCTTAAGTATAACCCATGGTTAGATACTTAGCCTTACAGCTCTCTTCTACTTCCTGCAATAAATGAAACACGGACGGCTGTTTGGTTGCAGGCTTTAGAAGCAAACTGCGGTGGTGCATGCCCCGAAAGCGGACTGACTTCGAATGCCTTAGCCTAATGCACATGTGGACATTTCACCCCGTCGATCCACCGCTCCAATCTAAACCTCATTTACCTTAGCCTAAAGTGCGATACATACAAGGCTAAGACTTTTTTGGCCATAGGCCTGCAAACAGGACTCGCAAAAGGACTCAAAATCGGAGATCTCCGTGAACGGTACGCAAAGTGCTAATCTAATACTACTCTCGTGCACTTTCTTTCCTTCAACGAAGCGACAGGAAAATGAAATAACTAAATTGGATTGCATACTACACGTGGAGTTGGACTTGGAAGGTGCGTATCATGAGGAGACTGATTTAGCAGGCCTATATGAAACATTCGGAGAGACGCCCAGGCCGACACCAATCTTGACCCATTCGCCATTCAGGAACTTCTGTCTGTCTGACCGAGAATCGGGCTTCATTAGCCTGAGGCGCAAGGCCTTTTGGCCTATGCCATTCTAGGTCATAATTGTCCTTCCACAAGGCCTCTAGGTGGAAGGACACAGGTTGACGTGAATGGGTTACATTTACGGTGTTTCCCAGCAGAGAATCGAGCAGGAAGGTTTTTCCTACACATTGTAATTCAGAGTGGGCATGCTCCATCCACTTACGTACGCTTAGGTCAATGCTATGTACAGTTTGTGCACACATTTTCTTCAACGGAGCGAGAGCGGCAAAACTTCCACTGCAATGTACATTTCGGTCATTCTGACCGAAGCCAAACGCGCGAGGTCTACTAGGCTATGGATTTTTCGCTTAGAGGTTATGCGAAAGGATTCGAGAACACGGGAAATGATGGGTTTGGCAGTGAAAAAGGTTATCAGCTGCATTCATGGAATTATTCATTTTCTCATTCAAAAATTATGTAGCCTCCGAAAGGGTTTCAAAAACGGGAACTTCGTTAGAGTCGTCGTGCCCGAAAATAGGTATCATTTTAGCGCTATAAATCCCCATAGTGTATAAAGATTTACTGCATGAAAACGCCGGAGTGATGAACTTGTGTGTCTGCCACTATGTTTTTATGATTATCTTTGCTCAAAGAGTTTGATGACCATAGG
Organism: Darwinula stevensoni; assembly: GCA_905338385.1. Lineage (NCBI taxonomy): Eukaryota > Metazoa > Arthropoda > Ostracoda > Podocopida > Darwinulidae > Darwinula > Darwinula stevensoni. The sequence goes on from CAJPEV010005755.1 coordinate 7,457, forward strand.
CAGGAATTTATTTCAATATAGGAACATGAAATGACACCGAATTTTCACATGTCACACAGCACTGACACTTTCCTGCAATGACAGCATCTTCAAGACGCCTTCCTTGTGACACTGAGATTTTGCATGGATGGCAAAGCGCACGAGCGCCTTCTTCCAATTGTCAAATTTACACCTATTGAAAGCATCTCGCATGCAGGGAAATGTAAGCAAATTTTGCTCGTGACACTTTAAACCAACTACGTAAGTTGCTTTCCATTTTTTCTGCACTATAAATGAACCAAGGATACTGACTTGTCCATTCTACACGAAACTTCCTACTTTTTGATGTTCCTTGGAATCTTTCCTCTGCAGCCAGGGAATCGGTGGTAATGTCAAGTTCAAGCTCGTTTCCTTTCTTCTTGCCCTCTTCATTCCCCTCCTTTGATTTCATGCCGTGACGAAGAATCCCCAGATTTCCCTATCACGAAGCGACGAATCGGAAACTGAAACTGATTCATAATAGTCCAGTGAAATCATTCGTCCTAGGAGAAGAATGGATAAGACGTGACGCGTGAGGGAAAGAGGGAGGCAGAGCCGACTTCTCTCTCCTCTCCTATATGAGAAGCATGCTCCACAGCAGAATCAAGTGCCGCTACTTGTCCGCTCCAGGCTATCCCTTCCCCTCCCTATTCCCATTTACCTCCTCGCAGGGATGCAATAAGTCGGGGAAGAGGTCATTCTTATTCTTCTTGGGGGAAGAAAAAGTAAAATATATCAAGAGAGGGTACTATAAGGCATGTCCAAAGTTTCATACTTTAGCTGTATTTTGGACAATCTTGGGGGGGGGGGGGGGGGGGGGGGGGCTCCCCCCAGATATGAGCTGCCGAGGCCTTCCCTTCAGTCCTTTCCCATGGNGGGGGGGGGGGGGCATCGCTTCTCCAATAATATCATTTGAAGGACATGCTTCCCTTTGCTCCTATGGGTTCAGTGCTAATACCGGGGAGTTATCATCTGTTCTCTGAGTTCTACAATACCTGCAGATTTGGAGTACGGCCAGGATGCGTATACCTGCTCAGATGCGTATTTAGAAAATAACTATTTTTGTGTGATATTTCCTTTTGGGGAGAGAAATAATAGTTCACAGAAAATTCCTAATTTTTCCATCCCATTTCAAAACGGCAGGAATACTTCCACGCAACGCAATTTTAATAAATTTTTACTCTAAAACGACTGGAACGGGTATAGATATCTAAAATACCAATTAGTACCTCTTGGCGTGACCAATTTTGGAAGCCCAAAGATCCCCGCTTGTTAGTTTGCCAATGACGTCACACAACGGGAATTTATTGACGGAGCTTATAAATATGCCAATGTTTAATTAGATTGGTCAAAATTGATATTTTATGTGAATTATTATATTCCTATATCAATGAGTGCAGATGGTGCCACCATGGTGCTAGTAATTAATAAAACTCCTTCGATGAACAGGATCTCGTTTCTCAATGTTTATTTTACTCAACTCGATTATTTACAATTCTTTGAAATAAAAAAGTCATTCTTACAATGTGAGAAATGCAGAAAGAAAACAATAATGGAACGAGAGACTATCAATTAGAGGTTGCCGGCTCCCTGCAATTTTATTCCATTATGCAAATGCGAGAGACCGCTATGGGTGATAGAAATAAAGGATTTTTCGTTACTATGAATACGCCGATGGAATAAAAATATTTGACGGAATTGCGCCGAAAGCGCGCGAAAGGAGGAAATTTCTGACATTAGACAAAATTCATGAAGAAGATGGATTTGGAATTTCCCTTCAGAGGATTTGGCATCGTCTATCCGGTTCGGCTCGTCTGGTGTTTTCCCCCATTAGCTGTCTCCTTGCCATTTCGGTTTGGAGCCTTTGCCGATTCTTCTCCCGTTCGATCTCCTGGTCTCTGAAGCGCCTCGTTTGAACGCTCTCCACGGGTCTGGCGGCGAGCTGGTCGATGCACCGCCAAAGGGACGCCGTTTCGGCTCGGAAGGCAGACGCTTCTGCGGGATCGTCCTCGGCGAAGCAAGCGTCGACGGCCGCCATGGGCACGGGGCGGTCCCTGGCCCACGGGAAGTGTTCTGCGAGGGAGGTGTGGAGGCTTTCTTTGGCCTTTTCCAGTGTTACTCCTTCGTCTTGGCGGAGTCTCTCTCGTCTCGCATCGAAACTCCATCTGCTGAAGACTACGATCAGGTTGGTGTAAAAGGAGACTCCAAAAATGTCCTTCAATATGTCGAAATGCTCTAGCTCCAGCAAGTCGAATCTTGGTTTTTGGGAATTCTTCACCCAGATGAAGGCATGCACTGCCCCTTCCTTTTCCAGCGACGACACCATTTTTCTCCTGAGCTCCTGGTCGCGGCCCCCCGCGTCTCCGTGGCCGGGCGTGTCCATCACGCGGATGGCGTCACCGTTTCCGAGCCAGCGACCGTCGAGGGACTCGACCTCGAGGGTGCAGCTGGAGCTGTAGGCGCTGGTCTTGAATCCGGTCGGGTCGTTTCTTGGTCTCCCGAGAAGGACGTTGCCGAGGGTGGACTTCCCGCTTCCGGTCACTCCGATGATGCAGATAGTTTTCTTGTCGCCGGCAGCCTTCATTAATGCGAGGGGAATGAATTCAAAGACGGAAGGAACGTCTTAGACTTCTCCCCATTCACCTATGGAAGCAACAAAGGAGCACTACGTTGAGAACCATTGGAGACCTTGGAATTTCCGCAGAGGCTTACGGAGATCGACAGAGATCTCAAATAGCGGTCGTGCTTCTTGCTTCCAGTGAAGATCATATCTCTGTCGGCGCGGAAGTAAGGTTACCGTTTACATTGTACCCCAAAGAGTTTTTCGACTGTACCTCAAACTTTCCCATTCCTCCTCCACCATGGAGGATTCCGCGGTCGCTGGGGTGGCTGGTCAAGGGCTTATCCTTCTGTCCATGTATTAATATATCCTTCACATTATATTCGACTTGTAAGGGGGCAATGTAAACGCACTGCCCTTCCAGTCACTTTTTGAAGAGTGCCAGTTTTCCTGGCTTTGAAACATGTTCTATCTATGCACTTACTGGAATATATATTTATATTTAGTAAATAGGGAAATAACAGTGGTGCCATTAACACTCAAATCAATCTAGGCGACGAAATAACATCTCTCCACAACCAAACATAACAGTTTGAATGACTAGATTGTGGGGAGTAAGCCGGCAAAAAAGGACAAGGCCGAATAAAGCTAAAAGAGGAAGGACAGTGAAGAAAAATCCCAGAAATTGTCGTGCAGCTTGCGTCCTTGGGGTTGAGGCTGCAAGCTTAACATGACACCATATCCAGACTGTTTCTGCCGTTAGGCATTACAGCTTCGAGATTAATTCAGAAAGGCAGTACCTAGCTTTTCAGAGAGAATCCCGGGCTTGAGTACGTCTGCCAGCACCGTTGCTGGCAATAAATGGGCTTGACCAGACTTGCGACCGAAATTCACGACAAGACTGAGTCCACAGGAGAAACAACCCCGAATGGCTTGGAATGACTCAGGCCTGTGCAGTAAAAAGAAAAACGAGGGTAGCCCGGTAAAATGCAGGCCTACCATGGATTCAGCCAACATTGCACTGTGCTGACGGATCGGAGCGGTGTCCAGATTGCCTCTGCTAAACTAGGCCTTTGCCTCAAAGCACATTAATTCAATAACACATAACCCAACCCTGACAACCTGGATAAGTTAATTCTTAGGATAAAATCAAAAGTTATGGGAAAGAGCCCAATCACTGGTACAGTATTCATGCGCCGGGTCTGTGTTGCAGTCACACCTGGGCTGCAAGGGCCGTACATTCAAGCTGTTTACAGGTCCAACTTCGGGAATATCCATGAATCTTCTCCAATAGGATGCAAGACCGTTTCCTTCATTTAGGAGCGTACTTATTATGATCATACTTGGATCGTTGTGAAAAAAGTTTTAATAGCCTTCTAAGGAAATCTTTTTGATAACCATTATCATATTGCCTCTGGAATGAGAGCAGATTTTTAAATGGAAACCCTCTGCTTCAGAGCAAATACGAACAGATGCCCTCGATTTCGGCCTGTATTCTTGCATTGTTAATTGCTACGAGCTCATCAATGTATTAGTAGGTAAAACAGTAATCATCGGGAAAAGAAACCTCGTTCATGTGTTTAGATTCATAAAAAAATAGAGATTTGCTATGTTGGTTGAGTAATTACTTCCCATATGTATTTCTGCGTAAATATATTATTTTTATTTGGATATAATTATTCTCCAAACATTCAAGTTCTTGAGTAAGTCAGAAAAGAAATCCCTGTCTGCAAATGTGTATTTTAAGGTAAGCCCTGTTCCTACATAATTTTCAAAAATGTCAAGAATGTTATGATTTAGTAGGTCCAGAGGAATTTTAGCATTAAGTGTAGAGAAATCCTGTGATATAACAGTAGAAGCTTATTTGGTGTCATTAAGAGCCTTAATTGCAAGCAAACTTTTTTGTTATTGTTGATAATCCAGTAACAGTGACAGGTTTTGCTTTTTTGCTTAATCTTATTGCAGAACCTGTCCAGGATGGCCTTCAATAGAAGGGAGTCATTAAGAGCCTTAATTGCAAGCAAACTTTTTTGTTATTGTTGATAATCCAGTAACAGTGACAGGTTTTGCTTTTTTGCTTAATCTTATTGCAGAACCTGTCCAGGATGGCCTTCAATAGAAGGGAACGTCATTTGAAGCGGGTGCCCACTGAGCTTGCGTTGAATCTAAATATAATGGGGTTCTTATGGAACTTAGGGTTATGAAACAAAAGGGGGGGGTTTCATGATTTTCTCTTCCACTTCAGTGTTAAATTTGCTATCAAGTCTCATAAGAGAACTTTCGATTCTGGGTTGCCCTTCTTCAACCTGTTCATATTATGGCTTTCAGTAATTTCTTTCTTCATAATCAAACCATATAACCTCTTGCAGATGAAATAGATGTCGTTACTTGCCTTGTCAATGACTGTGATTGCTAATTTAACTAGAAGTTATTCAGGGCGTGTACAAATTCTACTTTGGTAATAGATAATGAATTTTCGGAACTAGTTGGAATGAATGACGAATGCGTAGGAAGAGAGTGACACGTCTGATAATGTAAATTTTTCATTCTAAAAAGGCTTTTGGACGAATTCCCGCCTTAAGTTCTGCACATTTAATGAATTTATCCAAGCCATCAAAAACTTCTGAAACTTCTTACCTAACATCTTGTTCATCTTGTAATTACTACCTTTATGAAAGAGGTTTTTGAGTTTGGCGTTTTCAACTCTGCCTAAATCTCCATTATTAATCACCCATATGTCGATTCAAAGATTTTGCTCGTTGCCACGGCATATTTTCCGAAAGCGATGAAGAACTAGAGAAACCTATCGATCATTGGGTCATTCCTAATGTATTCTCACAGATTCCTTCAAGATGAAACCACCGCGGAACGAGGACTATGCATCAAGGGAGAACGGGATCTTCGGTGCACTCGCGATTCGCACGGACGACTCATAAAAACGGAGCGACCAGAAAGACCAGTTTGATGATCTTCCCGATGACGGTGAGGACGGTGGGCAGGACGCCGCGGAGGGTGTCCAGCCACGACGGGCCGCCGAGTCTCGACCTTTCCGCCTGGATCCTGCTCTCGTTATTCCGTATTCGCTCTTCCAGTAACTTCTGCCGCTCGGAACCCCAATTCTCCCGGTCGTTCTTGATGTTCTCTCGCAGCTGCTTCAATTCCTTTTCGGCTTCTTTTTTCGACTCGGTTAGCTTTTCCACTCTCGATTTCACGCTCTCGATGCTCTCCACTGGCTGGGCGCTGAAGCGAGCGATATGCTCCCAGA
>CAJPEV010005756.1:0-13287 GCA_905338385.1 Darwinula stevensoni
TCTGTCTTGAAACAGTCAGGAATTATATGCTTGATAGACTTCAGTTCAAGCGCCCTCTCGCAGCAAATCAATTGCCCCAGAAGAAAATGGCCGACATGCTGACAGAAATTGCCATTGGCCTCCAGGCATGCCTCCAAGTCGGCAGACTCAAGGATGAGGGCAAGTACGTTGCCAGCATTCACAAACTCTGATTTCCAGTTGATGTTCTTGGCATCACAAAAATTGTTTGCATCGGCGCAGGGCAGCCCCCGAGATGATTTCCCTGGTGAAGAGGAATTCCTGTGGCAAGAGCCTGGAGATTGCTCGCACAGCCAGGGACATGCTTGGCGCCAATGGTGTCGCCGATGAATACCACATCATCCGACATGTCATGAATCTCGAGGCTGTTAACACTTATGAAGGTATCATATTCTTACCTTTTTCAGAAGTTTGCTTTCATGCTATCCTTCAAGTTGGAAGCTGTGTGTATGAATATTTTGAAACTTCTACATATCTTGAGTACAAAAAATTATACTGTTGCCCCTACTGAGGACTAATTTTTTGGTGAGGTAGAACTAACAAATGGTTAGGCAGCAATGACTAAAATGAGTACTGAAAATTCCTGACTTGAGATTAGGCCATACCACTGTCTTCTAGCTGAAGAGTCAGATGGATAATAAGCTGTGGTCCTTGCCAAGCAGTTTGTTTTGCTCCAATGGAAGTAGAGAATCTCTGAATCAGGCCTACTCATCTACCATAAAGGGCCAAAAGATGAGAACAGATCCATTTTAAAATGTGGAAAATTAATTATAAAAGTCATATCAGTTCTGTATTTTTTTTCCTCAGATTCTGCATTATTTTCAGCAACTGTATTTGTTTGTGATTACCCCAGGAAAGAGGTCAATGTATCATTTTTCCATTTCCCTCAGGTACGCACGACATCCACGCCCTGATCCTCGGCCGAGCCATCACGGGGATTCAAGCGTTTACTTCCTGAAAACCAGTGTTATAACAGCTCATATGTGATGCAGATCAAGTTTTATTTCAAACGCCATAATAGAGTGTTCTGTTTCTGTGATGATGCGTTGAACCAAACGTGCAATAAAAACCCAAACGACGTGAAACGTTTCAAGCAGAGCAGCAGCGGGTCCAGCGGAGAGCCATGTGCCCCGAGTGGCTCAACCCGTCGAACGAAGCCTCCCAATTCCCCAGCTTCTCGGGGACGAAGTCGTCCTTGCCGACACCCGGGACCAGGATGCTGGTCTGGAACGAGGAACCGGATGCCGCCTGGGCGTACTCGTCCTGGATCCAACGAGAAAGCACCCTGCCTCTGTCATTTGCAATGACAATTATGGCATCTGTAATTCTCCATACAGATGTAATTCTTGAGATTTCACCCAAGACTCTTCAGTTGTTTCTGGTTGTGGAAGCATTTGATCTGAAATGGTTCTACCAAGAACTTGATCATATTCTGCCCTGTTGAGAGTCTAAATGAGTGCATGGAATGTACTAGTAGATTTGAAAATAAACCTGATGAAATCATGAATCCTTCCCTTCCTAAGAGCTTTCTCAAACTCCTCTGAGATTCATCGTGCTCGAATATCCTGGAACATCATCATGCCAAAAACCCTCACAGATGAAACCGGGGAGAAGGTAAGCCCTCCATCGACCGAGTACACCACGGAATGCTCCTGCTCGTCCAGGAAGTACGTCCGCCCCGTCGCCGCGTCCCACCCGGTCACCGCGTGGACGTGCAGCGGGAGGATCCGCCAGGGGGAGGCCCCGCCGGGCTGGGAGACGTAGCAGAGCACGGCGTCTCTGCGAAAATTCGCCAAAATTGCGATTGTGCATTTATTGTGCAAATTTGCGGGAGTTGGGACTCACTCCGTCGGTTCGGTGTCGCAGACGAATGCAATGTCCTGGTGCTCGTCGACTACAAAGTGACGGTTCCCCGCAACTAAATCATTCATTTAAATCATTTCTGTAACTTCTTTCTTGAGTGCAAATATTTCCTAGCAAAATTCGCAACTCCACCTTCCACGTTCGTGACCCTCGTGTCCGGGTTGTACGAGCAGACCGACAGCTCCGCGGGCAGCAGGATGTTCGCCACCTTGCACCCGTAGAAGTCCGCCGTCATCCCGAACGCCAGCTTGTCGTTCCCCGTCGCCTCCGTCTCCAGGATCACGACCCGAACGAACCGCGTCTTCAACGGGTACGTGAGGTTCCGGGAATGCGGGTACGTCTCGCTTGCTGACACAGTCACTATCTAAAGCAAAAAAATTTAATAAATAAAAATTCAATTTTTAATTTAAAATAATTTCATCATCATAAAAATTGGGTACGATGCATGTGGAAGCAGTTTACTTATTATATGGTAAATTGTAAGTGTAATTGTATTTCCGTTTCATTGAGCCTCCTCGGGTGTGGAATGTTGTTCTGACGATGTTTGTAACGACTGGTGATGGTATGCTGATGATGATGGACTAGATTCCACGGTATCTGCAATGCCGTCTGTGTGCAATGGGGAATTGAAAAGAGAACAATTTTTTTTAATGCATATCTTATGAAAAGAAAACGGAAAATGAAATTATTCCATGTTTTTACATTATATATTTAACTTTTATTTTCATGTAATTTATATTTCATTTTAAAATGCATATTATGTGACATTATATTTTTTTCCCATGCAAGTAATACCTTATTTAATCATATTTTTATTTTACACAATTCATTTTTTTATTGTTATTATTTCAATATTATTTATTTTGTTTAACACGAAAATCCATAAAATACATCCACTCACCCCTTCCTCCGTCGGAGTCCAGGACTGCCCGTTGATGCTGGCGAGGAGTTGGTACCGGAGCACCTTGCGATACCCGACCGGCACGTCTAGGATCACCTGGGTCACCCTGGCCAGCGCCCCGAAGTCCACCTGGAGCCAATGCCGGTATGGCCCGACGCGCAGCTCCGGGATCCAGGCTGGGGAATTCGGTGACGCCCGAGACACGAAATAATCACAAGTACTAAAAAATTGTAAATTAAAAACGAAAAAATAATATAATGGGTGACACGCAGCAATCGAGGAATCGGATTAGTTTAAAGACGAGACGTACAAGTTTTTTTTCACTAAAACATGTGAGAATATGTTCATCTTTGACATGCACCACCAAAAATCAGATTAGTTTCCACGAACACGTTCATCCAGGATCTAAACTGATTGCATTTGGTGCATGTCACCCAATATGTGCTAAAAATAATATACGAGGGTATAGTAAATTTAAATAAACTAATGAAAACAATAAATAGCGAGTTTAAATAAAATAATAAATAATAATTAATACCAATAGGAAATAAAATCATAATTGTATTGTGATAAGATTGCGGATAATGTTAATGAATGAAACTATAAATAGAATGAGAAATAAATTCAAATAAATAAATAAATAAAATGAGAAATATATATCGAAAAAATGAATAGTAATTAACGAAGTAAAACCTTTTGTGGGGTCGCTGACACCCCGGACGTAGCGGGCCTTCGACGGCCCGAAGTCCACGGAGATGGCCGAGGACGCAGACAGCTGACAGTCGGGTATGCGGACGGGATCCCCCACGCCCAGGTTTTCGAAGCAGTCTGAGAAAGCATTCCGATTTCGTTATTAGTATTAATATTTCATTATTTTTGTGATCTGTCGAACGGCGTTCGTGCGAGAATAATTGCTAAGAAGGTGCAGCGGGGTTGATTCATATTTTCTCCGGTGGATGGCAGGACTGTCGAAGTTCGTTTCCTCCGGGGGTTTCCGCACCTTTAAACTTGACTCAATTTCGCTTCTTAAGCTTCGACTTGGCCGCCCACGAATCTCACTGGCGTTCGTGAAGCGACGACTGCAAAATTCGTCGAGAAGCCAGAGGAAGTTTAGATTTAAAAAAAATATATTTTTTTTTTTTCTGCGTTCCCGATCATTTTCCTCGCTTAGAGTCGACAGAAATGATGCATTTTCTCTCACGAAGATTCAATCAAGGAATTCCCTCACGGAACTGTGAGTCATAAAGAGAGAAAAACGAAACGTCCCAGCTGCCCCATCCTGCAAATCTCACAACAAAAAATCCCCCCGCATCCTCACCGTCCGCATCCACCCCAAACACCACCATGCCCGGCTCCACCAGCGCAACCCGGTTGGACGCCCCCGAAGGATACGTCCCCCACCCCGGGATCCCGAACCTCCTCACCATCCCCCCCGCCAGCTGGAACGGGATGACCGCGTGGCCCGGCCCCGCCCCGTAGCCTCGCTTGTTCTTCGGGTCCACTTGCAGGCGGATGCTCAGTCGGATCGTGCCCTCGTCCCAGACGATGTACGGCCACTGTCCCCACAAATGTATTTATATATATATTAAATTCCATTTAAAATGACTTTTTTGAATTGTGAATATCTCAGCTCCTGTTCGATGCACAGCCATGGGTTGCCAAGAAAGTGAGCCATGCCTCACTTTCACACTCTCAGTGGATCGAAAGTTACGATTTATCATTATTATTAAATTTACTATTGTTATTAATAAAAAAAGCATCTATTTTTTTTGCTGCTTTGTGGCCGCAGCGACGTAACAGAAATACTCATCAACCACTTTCATTGCAAAAAATTCAAAGTTCACAAACGATTCAACTTTTTTTTTTACCGCATCAATTTTCCCACGTCACAGGGGGGAAAAAAAAAAGACACACCAAAAGTTGGCACACATTTTCGCCCAGCAACTCCGCAAACAGCACATAAGTATTCGCGTCGAAACGCAAGCCGCGATTCGCGGGAAAAAGTCACTCGAGGGAATCCGACATGACTTTCGAAGCACTGAGAGTGTGAAAGTCAGCTTGGAAAACTTATTAAAATAAAACCAGTCGAATGACCGATTGCTCATGGGTCAACAAAGAGCTTTCACAACTCGTAAAAGTAAGTTTGAATGGAACACCCAGTACATTTATATATTATGATTAATATATAATTAATATCCTGATTATTAGTTATTAATAGATCGAACTACACATGATTAATTAGTATCATATTTATATATCTATAAGTATTAATTAGCAATTAATATCCGATTGATTAAATAATATCCTAATTTGGAAGAATCCGAAGAGAAAGAACAGACGAAGAGCGTGAGGGTGGCGTCGTCCCGGGACACGGCGGCCGGGACAGTCCCGTTATCCGCGACGACCTGGACGTAGTCGACGAACGGCGGCAGGTGGAACGCGAGGGTCACGTTCTCCGGCTCCCCCCGGGAGTCCCAGGTGTGGCCCAGCTCCACTTCCAGCTCCAATTCGTCGCTGTAAAATTCCTCAAGCTGCTACAAAAAAATCGCTAGAAAAAATTTTCAAAATAATAAATATGTATATATATATTTTTTGGCAACCCCATGGGAGTCGCCGTGCAACGTCGACCCTCTCGCATCCCCGGAGCGGAATCCGCAGACGTCTCGGGAATGCGGACGAAGACAGAGGGCATTTAAATTAGCCTCATTGAGAAATGCCTCATGAGGGAAATAAATGTTATTTGGCCTCGCTCCCATTCATCATCGCCTGGAATGACACCCCGATGAACGCCCATTGCCCTTTGGGCCTTTGGGCAACCGACTTCGCGTTCGCCAGCGACGTCTCGGTACTGCATAATATTTCCATTTAAATATTTCCATAAATATCGGGTCAGGCAAAATAAATATAAAAAAAAAACTTTTTTGCAAACGACATTTACGTGTCTTTTATACGTTCTAAAATCGTTGCCCAATTTTATCCAGCCGTTTTAGCACTGGAGCGAAAACTCGAATTCGAATTAATTGTGCAAAGAAAGGCATCGAAAGAAATGAATTTTGCAATAATTTTCCGCGTCGAGAAAGAAAGAAATTTCATTAATTCATCTGACAGACTAAAGCTAGCCGGAACAGTCCGAAACTCCATTCATGTGGAAGAAGTCATTGTTTCGGGGGTGCAAAATTCCCATTTGCAAATAGCCTTATTGCCAATTGACTCGTAAGGACGAGTGTGCTTAGCTGATTCTGAAGTGCAGAGGGAAAAAATAAAATCATTGAAGAATTGTGATTCCTAGTGAGAGGGGCAGGTCCAGGCGCGAGTGCAAAAATAATTTCATTGTTTTAAGGAAATTTTAAATAGATTATTTAAATTATTAAATAAAAAATAATTAAATAAATTTTTAAAGAGCGGCGCTGGTTTTTTTTTTCAGCCCCGCTTTTTCGTCTCAGAACGGACTCGACGAGACATATCTTCCTTTCTAATCCATCGAGTTTCGCAATTGAGAATCTTTTTCTATGGAAAACTCAGGCAAGCCCCCCCCCCCCCCCCCCCCCCCCCCATCCCGGAGTCCCCGGTCGCACTCACAATCTGAGGAAAGGGGTCTTCGCGGAGTCCCATTTGGGAATGGTCACATTGAGGAAAAACTTGGGATCCTCCTGTCCGTCCCGGGCGACCTTCACGCCTTGAGTCACCGACGTCGCCGCCTGACCGCTGTCCACCTGGAACTGGATCCGATCGACATTCGAAGCGGTGAATTAATTTTCGTTTCAAAAATGAGTTCAGCCAATCATCAGCATTTTTCCATTATTATTTTTTTAATACCGTGCAATAATATACAGGGTATGGAGGAAAAAAATACCCTTAAATATCTTCGCTCATACGGGAGCCTATTCCACAGAAGATTTACAACCTACAAGCTACAAGTTACAAGCGGAGTGGCTGTATTTACAAGTATTTGTATTTTCTGTTCCACAGAGTTCGCTATATTGTCCTATGCAATGAACACAGCAGGAAAATCCATCGTCTCCGCTAGACACAGGAGTGCAGAAAATACATTTACCAAGCATGAAAGTCTTGTAGAATTTAGAGTTACAAGTACAAGTCTTCAGACTCGTACTTATAAAACGTCTGGCTCTGTGGAACAGATCCCCATTTTCCCAAACTCAATTCGCTTGTAAATGGATGAACTTGTAGCTTGTAAATCTTCTGTGGAATGGGCCACAGGTGGTATTTTCGCGAGATGTTCATTTTGCATGTATGAGTGTGTTTCCGACCGAATCTCAAATTTTCATCCGAATTTCTCCGGCCGAACCAATTGTCGGCAATTATTAAAAATAATTTAGGCATTGAGAATGGACAAAAACTCCAATTAATGGGAGATGAATCGATGAGTAACGATCCGAGGAGTTTTCTCGAAGTGCATTCAGAAGTTCCCTTCGTTTTTTTTTTGAAGGAACCTGAAACGTTAAAATTGTCATGGAATGCTCATTACGTTCATTGGAATTGATGAATTTGGCAGGCATGTAAATGCTAAATCCTCAGCAAAAAATGAGGGAATAAATGAGGGAATGAATGAAATCATTCATTTAATTGTCGAAACTCACCCCGAAGGTGATGGGCAGGACCGTGTCCTGATGGTTCATGGGGTGGTCCGTGAGCCTGAACAGGACCTCGATCGTCACCACGTCGTCCTCGTCTTGGTGGTCCCCTCGGAAGAGGGTGAAGGCTAGTGGGAAAATAATGGAGGATAGAATATAATGGAGGATAAAATATAATGGCATTACAAAAAATGGGGAAATTGCGGGAATGAAAAATGAAAGCATGAACCCACAAAACATCGATTCAACGTTGACGAGGTGTGGATTGAACGCATCAATGTTGACGATTTATATACAATACCTCCACGTTACATCGACATTGATTCAGTGTGCCGAAGGGCGCTGTTTATGCACCATATTGATTCAGCGTGGATTCAATGCTACTGTATTCGCGGTGGAAGCATCCACATTAAATCATAAGTATCTGCATAAAATCAACACTGATTCATTGGATTCATTTGCAGTACAGATCCCTCGTGTGTTGTGCCTACCGAAGAAGATTTTCTGATGCGTACTCCATCAGGGTTTGTGGATAGTTGAGCCAATGATGTCGATGCTGATGTCAACATCGAGTCAACGCTCAATCCATGTTGAAAATAACAATATTGCGAGGACGTTGCCCAATCAACGCTACAGATGTCAGGAGAGACATCTGGCGAGAGACATTCGAAGAGACAAGGCTCCCGAAGCGAGACGGCGACGAACAGCCCCGCATGCACGCGACCGTCCCCAGCACTATCGGAACGGCACTTGACATTTCCTCCGCATTCGAAGGAGGAGGCAACCCGGCCCAGCAAAACCCAGGGGAAACTCGGCGCAGGGTCATGGAGAAAGTTTCAACGCGGTCAAAGGAAATCCTGCAGCGAGCGGGCGAATATGAGCCTTCTGTTACTGCGACCATAATGCTAATTATGCTAATTATAATAATGCTAATGCGCATTAGCACGAATTAAACGGCCTGTTGAGACCTGTCTCACTTCAAGATTGAACCATTGCTGATTTAACGTGGCCGTGCTACTTGGGAAGTGATAGAATAAAATGATGGCGTTAAAAAATATGACAAGGAAAAATGGATTTTAAAATATAACGGAACGAGTTCTGTTATGTTCTCTTTTATGGGGCCGTATTACGAAGTTTTCACGAATGTGGAATGTGAGAATATGAAAGCCATTTTTCAAAGGCTTTCCCTCTTCTCTAGAGGGCTCACAACGCGCTGGGCCTAAAGTTAGGCCTAACCGACCGTTAGGCCAAGGCCTGCCGTTTTTTTCCTCGAAAGAAACTCGATTCCCGACTTACAATTGGGCCTATGAGGATCGATCCGCAGTCTTCGAGGACGTGCGACGTTAGACCGATCTGTTTTCACGAGTTTCAGGGCGGACGTGCAACGTTAGGCCTACCTCCGTCTCGACTGAGGATGCCTCGAATGCCGTTTTTCGCGCCATTTCTTGCATACAGGGATGTCCGGATGGGGAAATCTCCATATCCCGCCGCGCCGATCGGTCGTTGCTAACCACCGTTTTATTCTCGGCTCATCTCGTGAACTCAGCAAGAAAATGTACCATACATTTAAATCAATAAATAAATATAAAAAACAGAAGATCCAGACACCTCTACGAAGGCTGAAGCAATCATAAATCTGGTATTACTTCGGCACGATATCCGGCAACCCTGGGTGACAGGGATGCTAAGCCTAAACGAATATAGCTAATTCCTTTTTTTTTTATCAAATGGGGAACTGATGCATCGCAAACAACAAAAAGGGCAAGGCTCCCTCCAAAATTTCTCGATTCAAAAGTCGGTAATTTCAGCATCATGCAAAAAAAAAGTACCTGGATTTCGCACGAATCCAAGAGGCAGCGTGAGGGAATCCACCTGCGTGGGGTTCACGTCCCGGTGGTAGACGAGGGAGGCGTTCAGGTCGCCCTGCCCCACGCACTGCAAGTTCCGGCCGCGGTACGCCATCCTATGGGTTTAAAGTTGGATTCGGATTAAGGTTTCGGATTCGGATTAAGGACTTAGGGATGGGTATTTGGGATTGAGCGCTAAAAGAAGATCTGATGATTGGCTAATGAAGGGGAAAATGGTAAACTGATGCATTCAAATAAATTAAATTTCATAAGACCTTACCATTCTTGGTATGAAATTGCGAATGAATATTTTCCCTCTTTTTTTGCGGATTTTTTTCAAGTTAAATTGCGAAGAGCAATCTAAAAATGCTGAGACGCGGGAAATAAGTATTTTGTTTCCTCATGAAATAATCTGAGTTCTCCGATCCGTTTTTAGTTTTTAATCGCTCAAATTTATTTTAAAATGTTGGCAAACATATTTCCTAAGCCTTCGCAAACCAAAAAAAAATTAAAAGTTTAACAATTAACAATTAAAAAACGCGATTAGAATCAAGGAACCTCGAAAGTACAAAAAAAAAATTCGGTGCAAAAATTTTTAGCGTGACATTTTTTGAGGGCGGGAAAAAAAAATAAACTTTGATGCAATGAAGAAGTGCATTTTAAACAAATTCAGGCGAAATTTGCAAAAAAAGGGCAAAATTCTTCCTAACTGCAGAATTAAATTCAAATATTCAAAGCTCGAGAGTGCTGAAAATTTGCAAGCTTCTCATCGGCCGTGAGTTTTTAAATATTATTTTAAATACTTGTTATTGTTATTTAATTAGAAAAATATTTCTTTATTTCTTACTGTTTATTTTTTTAAACACCATTTTAATGTTTATTTCCGTATAATCCGGTCTCACCTGACGGCGATGGGCTCGACGGCGACGCGCGTCGCGTCGTGCGCGCCCGCGACCGTCAAGGTCAGGTTGAAGACCTCGAGGGCGGGGAGGGAGAGGTTGAAGGGCATCCAGAAGGGCTCGCCGATCCCCGCCGCTGGGACGGCGCCCGGGGCCGTCAAGTTCGGCTGGGCCGTCAAGGTCGGCTGAGAGGGTCCAAGGTCATTTTTTTTATATTTAAGAAATCGATGCAAAATTTTTATCTCCCAAAATTTCTAAAATTAAAATTAAAATTAAAATAAGTAATTAAAATTAAAATTAAAATAAGTAATTAAAATTAAAATTAAAATAAGTAATTAAAATTAAAATTAAAATAAGCAATTAAAATTAAAATTAAAATAAGCAATTAAAATTAAAATTAAAATAAGCAATTAAATTAAAAATTAAAATTTCTAAAATTGTTGTACTTAAATCCATTCCATCGTTTCCTTCCGATTGAAAGTACCTTTTCCCACTTATCTGCCCCTTACGTAATCGCAAAACAACTCTTGACTGAATTTCTTTAATTTGTCTGACATTACGTCGTTTAATTTGTCTGATGACATTACGTCGTCTGATTTAATTTGTCTGATGAAATTCCGCTCACCGTGGCAGTCGTCGTCGAATCGGTCGCATTGCCCGCGCTGGCGTTCGCCGCGGCGCTCGCCACCACCAGCGTCAGCACCTGCGACGACACCCGCCCGCTCGCCGCCCCCTGGGCCAGGTCCAGGTCCGCCCTCACCCTCACCGCCCCCCCCGGCACCACCTCCCCCGGCACCACCGCCACCACCACCTGGATCGTGTTCGCCGCCCCGAGGCTCGGGAAGTGGCAGACCGTGCCCAGGTTCAGCTGCACGCCGTCTGGCTCCGTCAGGGTCGGTCTGCCCAATATATATTATATTATATTATATTATATTATATTATATTATATTATATTATATTATATTATGTTATATTATATTATATTATAAATTTTATTAGTTTCACTCGATTTACACTTTCTATAGGGTGTCTTACAAGTCTCTGCTTACCCAATATATTCACTGTAATTGCTCGTAATTATTCATTTACAGTGCATGTATTTTTACTCACGATTTTCCCATATACGTATATTTTATACGTGTATTCGATATATAAAAATATCTATACGAGGTGCGATGAACAAGTCGACACTTTTGGAATCGCGCCGCGTTTCCGAATTCGCACGCCCGGAATCTCCTCCATTCCGTCAAAAATTCATATAAAATTCATAAATATGTAAATATAAATAAATATAAATATAAATATATGTAAGAATTGAGGGAGGGGACGGACGCGGAATAGAAGACGTCGGAGACGGTGTTGGAGGCGTTGAGGCACGGGAAGGCGATCGGGACGGCGGAGACGACGGCCGAGCAGACGGCGACGCCGCCGGTGCCGTTCGCGACCGCGACCGTCAGGTTCGCCCTCGGCGTCCCGCCGGGCGGGAACGTCAAGTTGGCGTAGAGGAGCTTCATCGCGCCGGGCCGGATCGTCGGGTCGCCGGCTTCCGCCTCTGCGGGGGGGAAAAAGGACTTCGGTACTGGGACTCGCCGCGGGACGTTTAATGGTACCTTTCGTACCTTTAATGTTTTTTTGTACATTTTGTACCGTTAATAGATATCGTATCTTCTCCATCTTTAGTGCTCGTAAGTACGGGACAGAATTAACATTTAGCATAAATTGCTCTCAACTTTCTCATTTCTCATTTTACCTGAAAAACCGAGTAACTTACCCGGACTGCACTCGCCTTCCTTCATTGCTCTACTCTAAATCCCCGCCCAGCCCCTCCCCTCCCCGCCCCTCCCCGCCCCGCCCCTCCCCTCCCCGCCCCTCTCCGCTCGCTCCTCACCCAGCGTGACGTTGACTCCCATCGTGAGATTCGTCGGGGTGGGGAGGGTCGTCCCCCTCGCCACCGCCACGGCCATCCCGCCGTAGACTCTGTCCCCTGCCATGGACCCCAGCGTCACCGTGAGATTCGCGGCGGGGCCTCCTTCCTCCGGCATCGTCAGTCCCAGAGACGCCACCACCAGGTTCTCCGGCTCGTAGGGGCTCCACGCCATGGGGCGGCGGCCTTCCCGGAAAAAGGTGTCGTTACGGTACGGTGACGAGAGAGGTGACAGATGTTCCGATGAAATCGTCGGAACTGAAGCGAGTAGAGACGTTCAGATGATCGACTTAATTGCCGTAATGAATTGAGTATAATTCGCAGCGACGGGCGTCCGTCGAGAGGAACGAATGAAATATCAATATATCAAGGGTGATAAATAAAATATATAAATATGTGACCGACCGACGTTCGTGAGACCCTGAAAGTAGATCGTCGTCCCGTAATGGCCGACGCTGGCGTTCGCCGCGTCGTAGTCGTACGTCGCGACCGCGTTCATCTTCCAGTCGTAGTTCCGCGCGAACCGGTAGATGTCCTCGCCGGTGCGGAGGCAGGGGAGGCCGTGGCCGACGGCGGAGACGACGGCGCCGCACAGGCGGCCGTGGTAGGGCGGGGGGGCGCTCGCGACGGTGAGCTTCAGGTCCCACGTCGACTGGGGCGGGATCTGCAAGAATGGGGGAAATTTACAATATTGCGAAGTTTTGCACATTTGCATATTTGCACATTTACAGTTTTGCATATTTGCACATTTACAGTTTTGCATTTTTGCACATTCACAGTTTTGCTAATTTTCATTTTTGCAATTTCACTAAATTTGCAAACACCGCAAAAAAAGAACTGACTTGGATGCGAATCTCGACGACGATCGACTCCCCCGGGCCCGGGTTGGCCCGGCTCAGCGTGTACGTGAACACGGGCGTGATCACGCCCACGACGGGGATCTGCGCCACGCTCGGATTCGCGTAGAGCGAGATCGACCGCTGGTCCAACAGCGTCCCCGCCGACTGGAAACTCCCGGTGAAGGTGTAGTACCCATCTGCCGAAAATTTTTCGCCCCGTTACAGACAGTTACAGAATTAAGTTAAGCTATTAGGATGACCGATTAAGTTAAGCGCTTAGGTTACGCGATTAATATATTGAGCCGCACAATCATTCATTTCGCTCGCAAGCTTTCTACCTTTTCCGAGAACAAAAATATAAATATAAATAATAAAAATAAAAATAAAAACAAATATAAATATAA
>CAJPEV010005757.1:0-13272 GCA_905338385.1 Darwinula stevensoni
GGCACGGTATCGCTCGGTGGAGACCTCTCGCAAGATAGGTTTAAAGTTAAAGGTAGATGTAAGGTTAAAGGTGGATGCCAGCGTATGCTTCACAGGAGCTTAATTTTCATAGTCCAAATGGGAGTCTTACAGAAACGCGAAACGACCGCGGATCCTGATTCGATTCCGAATCCACGATTCTGGATACATAACGAAGAAAACGCTTCGTCATCTCAGATCGTTCAAGGCCTATAGAAGTCCCTTGGAGCCCGAAAGCCGGAAAAAGTCTACAATCGATTCATCTTCTCGCAGTGCGTGCGTTCCATTAATTATTCAGTGGCGATGCAAGCATAACAAATAGGTCTTCAGGTCACAGACTCTTAATCACGCGATGTGCACAAGACTCAACACTGCCGTCAACAATGATCATCCTTGGAAAATCATGACTAACACACTCTTAGACTTTTCACGCTGAAGTAACGCTCAAATAAGCGTTTCTTCCAAGGATAAGCGTTACGAATGAGATTTTAAGCGTCCTCGCTTAAATTTTAGGCGTTCCTTTGCCAGCGTTTCATCCAGTCACGCTTATTTCAGCGTTTCCTCCTGAGAATGAGAGTGACAACATTTTTTAGAGTTACTGCTTCCGTACGTATCCCCTTTCAGCGTGACATAGATCGAGAAAGGTCACGCATGAAACCCATTCAAAATTCAAATTCAGTTTTTGAGGGGCTGCCTGGCTTTCGCATGAATTCTGCTGTAAAATTAATTCTAGATATATTCTGATAACTATAACTACGAAGGAACGATAAAACTTTTAAAGTATATATACCCAAAATGAATTCGTGGAAACTATAGTTTTCACGAATCTGGATTCGTTGGTTTTGGGTATTTTAACATTGAGTCTATGGAACTAACGATTGGGACTGAGCTCTTCTGGCCGCAAATAGGTGGCAGTAATATCAAGCGTGCATGCGTGTGGTTGCCTCTCCCTGATTCGTGAACGCTGCTGTCAGTGCGTGTATTCCTACGCCATCAACAAAGTGCCGGTCAGTTTGGATTCTCTGAAGCAGGCGTGTTCCTCATTCTCTATTTTGGACCTCTTTTTCTGAGTGTAAGTCTCTATGTATCGTATCGTAGGCCTACACACTATACATTTATGCTTTTATGATATATGTTAGTTAAGTCTTTTGCCTCTTATTAGGTCTTGGTTATGTGCTTAACCTCTCGACGTCGGCTAGTCCTGGCTTAACCCATTGAGGAGTGAGTTTTCTTTGCGCTCCTAGGACATTTGGAAAGAAATATTCATTTCGTTTCCCC
This sequence comes from Darwinula stevensoni, assembly GCA_905338385.1. NCBI lineage: Eukaryota > Metazoa > Arthropoda > Ostracoda > Podocopida > Darwinulidae > Darwinula > Darwinula stevensoni. Next base: position 1,297 of record CAJPEV010005757.1, read on the forward strand.
AACGATATATATACTGGAAGTTTTTATTTATTTATCATCATGTGGTAAATGATATTTAATTGTAGTTCGTGAAAGGAAAAAAAAAACTAAAAGGGTAATTCACACAAAACCTTGAAATTGAAATTTAGTTTAAAAAATGTTGAAAACATATATATATACGGGCATACTCCTTAAAGGGTTAAAGCATGAACAGTATTCCATGATAAGCTTAACCAAGGTCCTATGAATGATGAAGTGGAGTAATGGTTTAGGATACATTATGAGAGGCTGTTCATATGGTCATGTCAATTATTGCCTGCCATGCCATGTTTCATGAGCTTACCTCATCTGGCAGATTTATGAAGTGGGCCTAGTTATTAACAAGCCTCTGTTATGATGTTGATTTTCAGGGAAAATTCACTATGAACAACAGCATTGACCCAAGAGGGAAAGAAAGAGGGTGTTGCTAAAGTGATGGTTGTGATTGTGAGAAATATGAGAGATCAATTAAATATGTGTTTGAATGTGCCTATTGTGGGCACTCACCAGCAGCACACACCAACTTGAGTAAGAAAACTGTTCCCTCATTATTCCTAGTTATACACACCCTCACTTTTGGATTAATTGACTTTTATTCCAAGTGAGCCCAAAAGGCATCAATATTTAATGTACAGATGCTCTGAACTCTTGTGTGTTCCATAACAGGTGACATTGGAGGAGGAGGAGGAAAAATGAAGATGCTGAATCCATCTGCTCTGACTGCTACATCAGACCATGGGAACATTGTAAGCCATCCCATTAGAAAAACTCCTTATCTTCATTACTGTCAAAAGTGTGACTTTGTAACACCAAGAATGAGCCGATTTATGAGCCATATTCAACATATGCATGGGACTGCAGTCAAGGGGTATGTTTGCACCAACTGTAAAAGTTACAGACATACCATGACTGCCTACAAAGATCACCTCACTCAGTGCATTCAAGCAGTTGGTGATACAAGTTTCAATAAAGATGCAACTAGTGAGAGTGCAGGTTCTGGGGTAGGTCAATGTACAGAATATTCTGATGACCTAGATGCCTCAGCATTGGACATGGAAACAGAATCATCCAAGTTCATATTGGCTGATCCTGGAACCCAAAAGAGGCAGAGAGATGCATTAGAAACAGAGACAGTGTCAGATGAGGTTTTGCTTAGTAATATATGCAGGGAACTGGAAGGTAAACATAGAGCCTCAAAGTCACTGATTGACTTTGTTGTTGATAGAATGAGCTTCATTGTTGAGCAAAAGGCACAAAAGCTGGATGGTGTTGCAAAGTTTCAGACTGACAAGAAGAGGAAGGCTTTCTATGAAAATTCCTCCATTTATATTCCCCCAAAGTACCAGGAGCTCAGCAATGGGAAGTATGGCTATATCATCCCTCTAGAAAAACTGCTCCAGAACTTACTTCAAACTCAAGAGTTCTACTCTTGGTTCAGTGGTTCTGTGAAAAAAGTGAGAGAAGATGATATTTTGGGAGATCATTCATCAGGATCTCGCTTCCTTTCTCATCCATTCCTGAAACTCCACCATGAGAATGTTATTCTCATGCGTCTATATGACGATGACATTGAAATTGCAAATCCCCTAGGCATGCGGAGAGGAGGGAAGGGGAAATTGTGCTTATTTTACATCTCTTTCTTGAATGTTCCACTTGTTCACAGCTCTCAGTTGAAGCACATACATCTCATTGCATGTGCCCACACTGATGCTGTGAAATTAACAGCCTTGAAGGCTGAGCTCTTAAATGACTTCAAGTCCACCCTCCTACGGCTAGCTTCTTCAGGAATTAAATTCACCACAGCTCAAGGAGAGAAAACCTTCTATGGAGTGGTTCTCAACTATGTTGGGGATTCACTTGCATGCCACAATATTGCTGGCTTCAAGGAATGCTTCTCTCCATCCGTTTATCGGTCGTGCAGAACATGCCTAATTGAGACAAGGAAGTTCCCAGAAGTATTCTCACATGATGAGTGCCCTCTTCGCACAGATAAACAGCATAAAGAGCATGTAACTGCCCTGAGAACTGCAAGGGAGAAATCTCTTGCTGAATACCAGGCCCTGTCAAAAGAGTTTGGTGTCAAGAGTGGAAGCATTCTCCTTGAGATACCGTTTTTCTCTATCACCAGGGACCTACTCTATGACCCCATGCATGTTCTGCTAGAAGGCATTTTGCCCAAGGAAATCACTCTCTTCCTTAAGAGAATGGTGACAGATGGGAAAACCACCAGACAGTACATATGTGACAGAATGTCTAACTTCAATTACCATCACTCTGTGAGAGTGTGTGACAGGCCGAGAAAGTTTGAAAATGAATTTGAAGTCATAGCCAAAGCCAGGGTTGTGGAGGTGTTGGTTCTTCATCTGCCACTATTTCTCTGGGGTGTTGTGGATGAAGAATATGAGCCATTGAAATGCTTTCTCCTTCTTTCCCAGATTATGCAAATTGTCCTTGCACCAGTAGCTACTCCCGATAGCATCGAACACCTTTCGTATATGATTGCAAAACATCAGAAGCTTTTTCTAAAGCTGTATGGGGAAAAGGAATTCATACCTAAGTTGCATATGCTCATACATATTACAGATCAAATCACTCTGCATGGACCAGCTAGACATCATTGGGCAATGAGAATGGAGGGAAAGAATGCTATAGCTAAAAGGAAGAAATTCTTCAACTATAAAAATCTCTCCTTCTCAATTACAGAGCATTTCCAGATCCTTTCTTCCAGTGAACTCTGGGATGGGCAAAGAGTGATGAGGAGGGATTTCATTGAAAGGGGGTATTCATACACAAAATCTAGGGCTGTGGATCTGACATCAGAACCATTCTGTCTCCACTTCCAATGCGGTTCTTTGGAGTCAATTGGCATGGAAGTTGATGGTATAACATTGAATGGTGTGATGTATAAAGTCAGAGATGTGATTTTGATTGATGCAAGCAAGAGTTATGTGCAATTGGCATCCATATCCAGAATCATCCAGCATGGTGGGAAGTGGTACTTTTTTTGTAATCCTGCATTTGTGAAGTTCTTTCATGCCTCTTCAAATTCTTTTGAAATCATGCTGTGCCAGAATTACATCAGAATTGTTCCTGATGCATTGCTTTATCCATGGCCAATGCTCAGGTATCAGATCAGTGGAAAGGACTTGGTTGTCTTGAAGTGTGGGCATTTTTGGGAACATCATCAATGAATGAAACTGCTATGTATGGCCTGCATGCACAAATAAGGATATTTGTTACTTTATAGAGTGTGTATCTAGTGTGGTTGCAGTTGATTGCAACCCATATCTTGAAAAGAAGGAATGGTGAAAAAATGAAAATGAGAAAAAAAAGAGCCTAGGCTGATTATATTCTAAAATGCAAAAAATATTTACTGTTGCTTCAAACATGAATTCAGATTCTGGCCTATATTTTCTTTGTAGCACTTGTTTTTGCTTTCTTTTATGGAAGGAAGCAGTAGTTTTCAAGTTGGTGACATTACTTGTATTTAGATGAAGAAATGGATTTAATGATTATTTGATTTTTGAATAGGCAGCTTCTTAGTGAGATTAGCTTCTTGTTCTAGGAACAGTGTGTGGATGGAGTATTATGTTGTAATATGAAGCTATGTTGCATTATGTATCTTATAATTAAATTTTTATGGATGTGTTTTTTTTAGCCAATTGTTGAAACAATGGAAATCCTCCTTGGAGCAGAAGATCAGAGTCAACAAATGATTGATTCTGTTCTTCAGAAAGGAAGTACTGTTGGAGGACATCTTTTTGAAGGGGTCACACCCATAATACATTTTGTTCCTGAGGAGCTCATTGAAGGGAAAGATCAGTGGCAGGCTACATTAGAACATGCGGAAGAGAAGATTCTGCTGCCTAATTTTTCTTCTGCTCTGCTTCCACTGCTGAGTGGATTTCAAATGGATTCTAAGGATAGATTCAAAATGAGTTCCGATCTAAAAGCTGAACTTCTGAGGCACTTGGAGTGAGTCTTGATTCTGCTGCCACTCTTGTTTTTTTATGACACATGATGGTGATGTCTTATGTTTCCCCTCTAGCAACAATTCTCTGATTCTTTCTGGGAACACAACTGAAATACGATGGCAGTATCATGAACTTGGAAGTGCTCTAAGCAAGAAGTACCCAAAGTTTCAATGGGATGAAAAAGAAGGAACCACACAGAAATATCCCTGGGTATGTTAACCAATCATGAATGTTATCTCATTTACTTCCTTATCATTAATGGACTTATTTTTTTGACATATGAATTCTTCATGAGCACATGTATTCTTCACTTTTTGGATATGTAGTAGTTCTAGGTTGGTATACCTCTCTGATGCTTTACATAATTTGCATCTCTGGGCAAACTGTATATAAAGGTGTTTTAAATGGAAAATTCATTGCATTAAGGTTCTTCAATTTTTACATTTTACAGAACCTGTTCATTTCACGTCTTGCTGCAAGGCGAAGGAGGAGCCGCTTCAGGGAGAGGCATCCTGCAAAGAAGCAAGCGAAGACATCTGGTTGGGAAACTGCACCAGAGGTGCATCAGAAAAGAATTGATGAAGAAGAAGCACTACTTGAGCTAGAGGTGAGGTTTCCCTCCATCTTGCCATGAAGCTTGCACATTTGTAGATGCATCAATATTGCATGAACTTGTAAAGTTGGTGAGTCTTGGAACCTTCTCATTTTTTTACTTGCAGACTATGAAGAATACCTTAGATGGAAGCTGTTTAAGTGCCACGGTGGTGCACAGGGTAAACATGCTGATGGAAGTGACATTCACAAAGAGGAAGAAAGATGAAACTCTCCGATACACCATCATCCCCAACTATCTCCTCATTGAAGAAACTGTGAGGCTTCCCTTCTTGCTTTTCTGCTGATTCATCCATGCTATTAGCCTGACATGTTTTGAATTGAATAAGTACATGGTGGTAGCAGTTGATAGCAATGAGATTGAAATTGTTCTTCAGATTGATGGCAGACTTTGGAAGGTTTGAGAGCTGAACTTTCCTAAAATCCCATGGATTAAATTGTCAATGAGATTTAAACCTAACCCTTTCCCTTAGCCAGGGAAAGGGCTAGAGCAGTAGTTCTCAACCTTCCTTTTACTCCCATTGAACCTTCATGCATTTAGGGGGAAGGGGGGGGTGACACCTCCCATGTTGAAAACCACTGGACTAGAGCTTCTATGTGATGGCAACTGTAGGATACTATCTGCTGAAATTTTGTGCTTGCTTCATAACTGATGTGCAGAATGCTTAAAGCCCTTCACCTGTAATGCTGAAGTTTCTTAGCTGTGGTCATTTTCAAAGGTAGTTGTAAAGTTTTGACATAAGCACATATCCTGATCCATTTCAGATTACCTGTGAAGTGTCACGGGTTATGGGGCAGACTGTGGATGACATGGAAGGAAAAATCATACTCATGCTGGAGCGATACAGGAAGGAAAGGGAAGAGCCTGCAGCACAACTTGCCACAGTTGAAAAATACTTGCGAAGCAAAGTTGCAACTATGGAGGTGATCACTATGGTTAGACACTGTTTTTTCTTCCTATCATAGGTCACAACTTGTTTAAAAACTAGTTTAATGTTGCCATTTGATTTTTTTTTTCAGAGAGGTCCAATGAGAGATGATATTGCTCCTGGACCAAAAGTCTTCTTTGGGAGAGATGAGAAAGTGATTAACTGCCAAAATGAACTCCTCAAATTAAAGAAGACCTGCTCTGTTGAAAGGGCAGTTGCCATCCTCATGGGTGTGTATTATATTAAAGACTTACAGTACCCAAGTGCTTATGCACAATTTCTTGGCCTCATTCAAACAGTTCTAAAGGAAGATGACCGCTTTCCCAAATATCTGATGACTGGCAGGTTAAGGCAGCTAATCAAAACCCTGGAAATGTGATTTGTCTTTGTGATGTTTTTCAGTCATTTTGCAGTCTTTCAAGAGTTTTACAAATCTTTCAATGATTTTTGAATGAGTTTTTCAGTCATTATAAAGTATTTAATCATGTAGACATCATTTTAAATGTTTTTAAAGGTTTTTTTCCTCATTCCATTTTTCACTAAATGTCAAAAACTTAGAACATGAATTCTGCCTGATGGTCATTTAAAAGCAAACAGCTGGAGCATGTGATACTTCTGACAACTTGTGTCTCATATTGCAACTCACATTTCAATTTTACAAGTGAGAAAATGGTTCAACAATTTAGCAATTATAAAAACCTCACCATATTCATGTCAATTTCTCATTATTGAAAAAAGCATGGGGCGTGAATTTAAGCGTGACAATTTGAAGGGGAGGCTGAGAGTCACCCCTATTTAAGCGTGAGGGAAGGCTGAGAAAGGAACGCTAAGGGTCACTCTTAATTAAGCATGACATTTTTAAAAATTTTGTCACACTTACTTAGCGTCCCTTTCAGCGTTACGAGAATAAGAGTGTACTAGAATCCCGGAGTCATTCCACCTCACCTGTGTTCAGGAGAAAAATCCGGATGTATTCAATGGCGCTAGAGGACTGATTGCAGAAACGGAACAACCATCACCTTCTACATCTGAGATGAATGAGGATTATGGCTGGATATGCATTTCTGTATGCTAATCTGGTTGAAACGGTAGCACCCCAACCCTCCTGGAAGCGGGGACCTGAATCCAAGCTCCAGACCGAGACCTCATCTCACCTCATCATGAAACCAATGGACAGATGAAGTGGACCTCGCTCTGAAATAATAATAAAATATCTGACACTGTGAAAGATCTGTGATATGATGTGACTCCCTTTTAGGTATTTATGTTATTATGAATCTGTTGTTAATAGTTGAAATTAAATATTTTATGAAGCCTCGTTTCACAGAGGGGATGATTTCTCTCTTCACTTTTTCAACCCTTGACTGTTCCGACTCGGTCACACAGATGCGTTTTCATGCACTTGATGTTGTTAAGTGATTGAATGTTTTTCCGTATGGAAGCTGGTTCCTGAAGTGCAGTATCGAGCTTCTCGCTGACATTGGTAATTTCGCGCAAAATTTGTCTTGAACAGCTTTCGGACCCATAGTCTACTTCTTCTCACTCGGACAAGGCTCTGACGACTCTCCTTGCACTAACGTTTCGAAAAACTCAGCTTCATTCAGGCTTCATTGGAGTCGCTTGTAGTTAGTGTTCCACACCTTGATGGAGGGTTGACTCCTGCCCGTCACTATCTTTAATTTCCTTGTCATGGGTCATTACACTCCCAACGTTACATGTTTCGACGGAGCAAGAGCCTAGTTGATTTCACTCCTCGAAAGCCAAAACCGAACTCGGGCAGGAATGTTTTGCCAGTACCTCCTGGTCCATCGATGAAGAAACAGCGATGCACTTCCCGTTCCGAAATTTCATGCGCTGCTGCATTTCAACCGCTTCAATCGCATCGTCAACGGAGGGTTGAGCTTACGCTGGTTCCTGATTTTCATTTAGCGGAGGAACGACTACAAGAAGTTTGCAGACTGATCGCAGCTTGGTGATAGAACTCAGCGGGTATTTAAAACCGGTATGAACTGTTACCGGGAGCATCACCAATCTTTGCATCGAAGAAAGGAAACGCCTTTGCGCTGTTGCATTGCCTGATAAAATCGCGAAAGTAGCGAGCGTTTGCAGCTTCCCCCATCAAAAGCTTCTTAAACCCTGGCGGAGACTTCAATCAATGGATACGTATGGAACACCTTACCATTACATCACCTGTTGCGAAGTTTCTCTTTCCGCTTCGAAATGAACAGCCCGGCACTTCTCAACAAAGCATTCACATTCATCAGGCCGAGATCGTGCGGAACGGCTAGAATGCCGTTGGGTGTCCCTGCCAACGCATCTCCAGTACAAGTCTCTGGTTCGAGGCGTAGACATGCTGCTCTCCGCGCAGCGTCAACAGCCTCACGTTCCTCTGCAGTTAAGGCAGCCTTAAGCTGCCTCCATTCAGCTCTTATTTTGTCATTGACAAGTTGCAAAGTGGTCAGTGCCGACCTACGCTGCCTTGCCACTTCCTTTCTGCTGACGCGTCGCACCTACATCCAAATAACACTGGTGGGCAAAATTAAGGTGGTACGTGAAGGAAAATCGATGGGACTGGGATTCAAAATTTTATCCGTAATTCTTATGTAGGGGGTCTCACAAAACCCAGAAAGCACTTTCTTACCTCCCTATCACTTTTACTTTAGCCATAAGTCTTGTTCAAAGTTTCCGGTAGATGGCAATCGAAGAGCATTGCTTGAAGGCAGCATAGCATCCGAACCACTGGACAGATCTCCTTGGAACTTTCATCATCACAAAGCCGAGAAAGTTCTCTACAACATGGAGTCAAGCTGAACGCCGAGACTCTCACGTCAAAGGTCAGGCGAATTTATTTCTTCGAGCTATGGATTTTCGTCAATTAGTTCTTCCGCCATCGTTTCGAGAAGAGATTCATTTCAGAGAAAAGCATATATCAGATTTTGTGGAACACCCATCTCCATCCCCACGCCAAGTTTCGCGAGAATCGTTCAAGCCGTTTTTCTGGAAAGTACTCGAATATCTCCGGAAATGGACTCTTTTTCAGTGCGTTCTTCACTTCCTGGCGTTTTACTCTCGTTCAGGGGCGAAAATGCAAAAAGTAATCAGACCATTTTATATCAGGTTGTAAAGGTGAAATTTAGACATTTCGATTTTTTCTATAAAAATCTGGAAAATGTTAGAACTTTCTATGTAGGTGTATAAGTAGAGTGACCAGTGGGCATGAGTGCTTATCGTGAACCTACAACAGATACATTCGGCAAGACTGAACTCTAGTCGTTGTTAAGTTAATTGTCAATAAATTGTTTTCTGGAAAATGTCTAAATTTCACCTTTACAACTTGATAGAGGAGATTCTCCCGAGTGAATATGGATAAGAATTACCATTGTCAGTACTTGGTACGTCGAGAAAACAACGTTTCAAACATTGCATCTCGTTTGGATCAGAAGCTGTTCCTAAATTGGCACTCACTCCCCTCACGTCGGTCATTGCGCAAGTGCGCAGCCTCTCCCCTGATGGCTCCAGTAATAAGAGGCTTCCTTCAATACGTGAGTAGAGGGTAGCCGCTGGGCTCGCAGTCTGCCCTAGTCCGGTCTCGTCCTAGATGAAATTTTTTCTCCAGGCGCCGTGGTTCTCCGAATATCAGGGTTGCCAGATTACTTGTATGCTTACCCCTGTCTTTTCGGCGAATTGAGAGATAGGTTGGGACTTGCGGTATTGAATTCTTTCGTGACAATTAGGAATTTATTCCGATGTTATAACTTACGCACTCCACTTTTTGTTTTCGGCATTCCTTCTTCGATTGCATCACCCTTCACTCCCATTCTCCCCCACCCCCCATCCCATTTTTCGACAATGTCACCTAACCTAATCGTTGAAAATTTGTTTAATATTTGTATGCAATATGTGAACTCTCTTGGTTTGGGTCGGAAAGTATATTTGGTGCTAGCTATCTGACAACCCTGTCGGCTATGAGATGGATGACGTCATCAAAGCCTTCCTGTATGGTCCATTAAAGATGGTAACTACTCTGCCACCAAGGAGGAGAAGGAGGAGCCTAAGCCCCAGCCCCAGCCACAACCGAAGCCTGGGACCAGGACCAGGACCTGGCCTATCTGGGAACATTTTTCACACTAATGCTTCAAGGCAGAGCGAGAAGGTAATGAAGAGGGAAGAGGAAGCACAGAAAAAGAAGCTAAAAGGGAGAATAAAATCACATCATAAAAAGCTGCATGGGAAGCACAAACAACTTAAGACATTGAGAGAAATCTTGAATGAGTGAAAGGGAAAGGTCTCATCAGTGCTGCAGGCTTATCGGCTCTTGATGGTTTCAGTTCTATGGGGAAGTCACTTTTCATGAATGAGCTGAGAAACACAAATGGTCCAAAGACGGGAAGGTGGTGAGCAACAAAAGCAGAACTATCCTTGACTCTTTGTTGCTATTTAAGACAAGGATTGCAGCTACCCCTCATTAAACCTAAAAGAAGGGGGGGAAATTAATTTTGGAAGACATTAAAAACACACTTTCATACACAAACTCACTGGAATGGGAACAAATGTGGAGACCTAAAAAAGCTTGTTGTAATCAAAAACAAGGTTGCCATCATCAGAGAAGTGTGCTTTGTTATCTCTTTGCTCATTTTTCTTACTTCTAAAATGCACCTTATTTGTTTTCATTTTTTAATAGAGTTGAAAAAATCTATCTGTTTTGGTCCTGGAATGGATTTTGATGAAATATATATAGATGGAAATAATATAATTTCATTGAACTCAAAAATACAATTCCTATTCAAATATAAACAGCTATTTGGAATGGTGTCCAAATAATAATGTGTATTAAGAGGTATTGACCTGATAAAATACTTCAAAGATATGAATGAGGCTGGTTGTAAATAAGTACCTTTTTCAGGCATAAAAGGGCAACCTTCAGGAAAATGACAGTAAAAGTCCAGCGTAAAACAAATGCTGATAAAAAGAAATATGGAGGATGTTCCAATCAATCAGGGTTTGAATGTAGAATGCAATTTGATGCCCTTGCTTTTTTTTCCAGAAGCTCATAGATTATCAAATGAGTAACTGTAAGAAATTCAATTTTTGGGACTAACCTGATGTAACTATTTCAAACTGTCAGATGAATAAAGTGGCAATTTTAAATTCAGCAATTAATGCCTTGTCAAGTGATATATACAGCACAGAATATAGATAGATAGATAGATGATGTTTCAAAGCCAGAAAAAATTGGCACACTTGCGGACGTGACTGGAAGGGCAATGTGTTTACAATGCCCCCTTCCAAGCCGAGTATAATAAGATGGACATTCACTGATGGAAGGGCTAGCCCTTGATCAGCCCCATCCCAGCACCCATGCGAGCATCCTGACAGGAATCTCGAAACTATTGTGAAATGCCAGGCAGAAAAAAGGGGGCCCAGGCGGAAGAAGGGTATAAAGGAAAAGAAAGCGAAGCTCTAGGCAAGATTTTTTACACTTTTTGAACGGCTTCGTCAGGGGGTGCACGGCCGGCCTAGAGCATCAACAGCTGTTACAATCTGTTTCTGCGGTAAACCTGGCGTGCAAGAAAAATTAAGCAGAACTTGGAAGTCCTACCCATTCCTATGACAAACCCAGCTGAAGTATCTCTGCACCCGCCATCGTCTGTTAATGATTGGCTAGAAGTGTCTCGCGACAAAGCTACTGGAAATAAGCTATAGGCCAAGCAGCCCACAGACAAAATTCAGCATGAACAGAGATAATGGGGCCCAAATTGTCCCTGGTGAGGGAAATTTTATTCCCACATATGGAAATCTACGAATTGACCTACACCCCGACAGGTTACTAAAAGCTTTTATCCATCCGGAGGTAAACAGGACGAGAAAGAAACGCGATCACCGGTTTTTTAAGAAACACTGGGAATATAAATTTGCAGCAATCCGAGCCTGTTTACAGGTTCGAAAACAAGTCCTCGTTATTGTAAGAGTGAAATATTCAGTTCCCCAACTGAAGCATGATATTTGAAGAAAATGTATTGCCTCTTTTGATGTACAAAACTTTTAAATTCCTAAATAAGAAACTTTGGGGCATGTCCATTGCATAGGTAGATGACTCCTGCGGTTAGCCAGTCCGGCACCTCGGAGGGGCTCGTCACTACTTTCTGCATTTCTCTGGCGAGTTGTTCATGTAGCGATGTCAAGTGCTGCAGCCAAAAGTTCGGAAGACAGTCGCGTCCGGGGCTCTTCCAGTTCGCTGTTTGTGTTCCTTCTTTAAATCAGATATTGTAATCTGGGGGTCACCCCTTTTGGAGAATGTCTGCTGCCTCCCTCTGATGGCGGAGCCATATGGCATCGACGTTGTTGCTTACCGGGCACCCCATGATCTTTGACCAGAATTCTTCCAGTTCCCTCTCGCCGGAGATCTTCTTCTCTTCTATGGGTTTCGCTCCCAGTTCCCAGTA
>CAJPEV010005758.1:0-13270 GCA_905338385.1 Darwinula stevensoni
GACATTCTAATTTGTCATGCCGCCGACCGGATTTAAACGCCCAATTTCATGCTGCACTGATTATGGCCCCGCCGAAGACAGATAGACATGGGAAACCCAGAAAAAAAAAGATAAAAACGAAAGCGGCCGTCCTCTCCCCTTTCGTCTCATTAGCTTCGCTTCCCATTCATTTTCTCGCTCTCATCCCAAAACAGACCGGAAATACAAGGTGAGTCCCTGCCCCGACAATCCAGTTCCAAGTACTTTCTCGCAGTACTGATTCACTACCGATTCAATCCGTATCGAGCAAAGTACCACGAAAAATAAGGTTAACAGTGCTAAAAATAGAGCGGCGGTTGCCACAAATCATGCCTTGATTTCTCTCCATATTTACCAACGAACCCACCGTGATAAGGGCCAGAGACACAAGGTACAAAGTATCGTCAGATAATTTTTTCTTGATAATTTTTCCCCGATAACGATAATGTTGATAGAAAATCGTCAAACAAAAGCGTCGGAGCGTTTCCGCCCTCACTAGTCATGAGCGCTCTCGCGAAAAAACGGGGCGTGGAGAACCCCGCGTTCTCCGACGACGGCGGCACCCCCTCCGAGGTTGCCCTCGCAGGACCACCCCAGGGTGCCCCCCCCGAGGGCACCCCTGAGGGCACCCCCGAGGGCACCCCCGAACGCGGCAGCTGGTCCAACGCCCTCGACTTTCTTTTCTCCTGCATCGGTTACGCCGTGGGCCTCGGGAACGTCTGGCGGTTTCCATACTACTGCTTCAAGAACGGAGGAATGGTTATCGATCGAGGGTGTTTCGACGATGAAGTGGTTTTTATGGACTGTTTTCGTTGACGTTTTTGGTCGTTTGCACGCGGTTTTGCTTCGTGGAGATGCAGTTTTGAAGTTAAAAGGGCGCTCGAGAGTAAATTTTAGGATGGAATTCAGTTGAGTGTGAGTTAGTTCAGACGAAAATGGCATTTTTCTCGCCGGATGACGTGTGAATACAGGGTCAGGCCTTTGGGACCGCCGAGTTTCGATTCCGGAATTTCAATTGCCGCCGGGTTTAAAAATCCAGAAATTGGGGAATCCTAAAGCGACGGCGATCGACAAAGGTGGCTTAACCTATTGGCGCCGACTTAACGGGCAATTACGCATCAAAAGTGACATTCTTTCCGTTATTAAATATTTGCCGTTAATAATGTGACGGAGGCGGAATGAGAGACGACGGAATGCATGAGAGGCTCGAAAGAAAAAAAGTACGCCAATGAGCTAAAAGCATAGGGTCGAGCACGCGTCAGCTCGCGAACCAGCCTCGGGCAACCGAGGAAGAAACATCCGAGGCGGACGGACGCAACATCCGAGGCGGACGGACGCAACATACGAGGCGGATGGACAGTCGAGAAAAAGAAAATGAAAAGAATGCGACTCGACCGGCCTATTTAGATTCCGATTCTCCCCTTCGCGCTGCTCCGGAACGAAACCATTAGCGGTGACATGGATCCAGCCGTGCATGATGCCAGCCCAAGAATGCATGCTCTGTAAAAGAAAAATTCAGGAAACTAATTTTCTTTTTAGAGCATCATTCTTCAACCGGTTATGGAAAAGAATCCTCGGGGTTGAGGATTCCATGTCGATCGTTTCTTTCGCGGGAATCTCAGTTTCAGAAATTTCTCCGTTCGAACCTAGATATATACAGTAACAAGGATCAGAGATAAGATTAGCTAAGCTTCGACGGCAGCCGACGTGCAGCAGGGTGAAACCATTCATGTTCGGGCAATTAAGCCGACCGAGCCATTAATTTCGCTCGTCCTGGGTTAACTGTACGAGACAGTTGCTTCGTTATTGGTGTCTGGAGGCACGATTGGAGAGGGAACGAGTGCAAGAAATATGTTGTACTAAACCAGACTAAAAGCAACCATGTCATGCGCCTTCCGTGTAGTAGTACTTTTTAGTAGCATCTAGTAAGGAACTACTAAAAAGTACTACTAGTACTTAGTAGCAGTGGCTTAGCATTCCCCTTCCTTCCTATGTGATTCCGTTTCTCAAGTGCGACCGTCTCCTTACGCTTTCTTGAAATTTTCCATTTCCCAATACGGCAATTTACTGAGGCCCGATATTTGGAAATCGCGCTCAACGATTATGGTCACGTCTTTGGTTCGGTAACATATTCATCTCGAGCTAGGAGGAACTGTTTCAAATGGCTTAGTTTGGTTTAAATGTACTTTATAGAGTCATGAGGGGGTTTTATCCTTTCTCCATGGCAAACAGTTTCCTTCTTGAATTATAAAGAAACTACCGTGGGGATGGGAATCAGATCGATGCAATATTCAGAGGCCGATTTGCCAAAGTGCAACCGCTCAAAGGTTGCCGAGGAGGAGGCGGACGCCATGGCTGAGGAGACAGCCGGCATGGCTGAGGAGGAGACAGCTAGGAAAGTCCAAGAATGACAGATTTTTTTCCCTTTTGTTCCTTTCCGAAATAGCGGTACGTGATTGAGGAGAAATAACGATGGGCGCTTTCTTACTTATAATCAGCGCTGGGAAAGTTACTTTCAAAAAAGTGATCAGAAGCTGATTACTATATAAGTGTAAAAGTAAAACCCTTACAATGGCCAGACTCCAGTTAGAACAATGCTGTCGTGGAAAAACGTCTAATAAAAAAAAATGTGCTGCTAATATTTAGTTTATAATTTATAATATATTTGGATTCCCAGTTGAATGCACCCAGAGATATTATTGAGCCTTCTTCGAATTCTTGTACTCAAGATGTCCCTTAGAATGGGAGGAATGGAATCCCTCTCAAAATTCATTGGAATTGTGCGACTATCTAAATCGGGTGTAATAAGCGATAACTCGTAATTGACCCATAAGCCAACCTTGTGGGCCGCACCTCAATTTCACTTGCTCAAATTTGTTGTATGCAACTTGGGAAAAGGAGATCTCAGGTGCAGGTTGAGATTAAAGATGTTAAAGACGTGATTTCATTCCGGATTTTTTTATTTTTGTAAAACCCTGGAAGAAGTCCAGGTGTTCCTCCCCCAGTGATATCTAGTGGCAGCTGAGTCTTCCTACTACGTCGATCCCATCCCTTGGATTATCCGTATTTTTCCTTGGATTATCCGCTGCCATGCCCAGCTTCATGGCAGGTTCTTTGACGTCGGGGCTCCAACTTCGATCGGCTTCCCACACGAAGATCGGGGAAAGCTGAGGGAGGGAGAAGCCAAGAGAGCCATTGTCATCGTCCGCAGAACTAAGCAATTTCGCTTGAACTGACTTTTTATGGTTTGATATAGGAATATGGCGGCTGCAGGCGGTTGGACGTTAAACTTTCAAAGATATTTCGACAATCAAAACCTCCACAATCGTACGAAAGAGCATGATGAAACTGTACCTGACTCCGGCGTCTATTTTCATAACGGAAGAGGACAGCGTGGAGTTCTTCTCTTCCTTATACCAAATCGAGCATATCTATCTTGTGGAGAAGTCACCCATGAGGAGGTGTCAGGAGCAGGCATTGGAAGGGGCTGGGATCTGGGCTCTGAGGGCTGGGATCGATGTTGTGGGGGGGGAGGGGGAGGCGGTCTCTCCGATTGGCGGAGGGAGGACCCGCCCCTTTCCTGGATGTGACAGCATAATGACCCGAGGGGGAGGTATCACCGTGACATAGGCATCCCGGCGGGGGCTTTTAGGCTCCTGTCAAAGACACGAGAGGGGTAGCGGGAGACGGTGAGGATGTCGTCGAGTGGGGTCCCGGGTTCTTCTTTTTCGCTTCATCCGCTTCCCGGTGAACATCCGGAGTTCTATATGCATCCGCACATTCCGTATCCTCATTCTGGTGAGTCTGCAATTCGTTTTTTTTTAATAAAAAAATATATATTTGAAGTGCTTTTCGATTTTCGAAGAATCAGACATTTTTCTAAGTTGAAGGGTTAGAATTTAATTAATTTTTTAATAGCATTTGATTCTGAGGGCCTCAATAAATTACGCCGACGTTTCCTGCCTACTAATTACGCATGAACATTGCATTTTTTCTATGTGGATTTTAAATAAGGGGAAAATAGTGAAATGAGGTGAAGGGTGATTAAGAACCGCGTTCATAAATGAAGGAGCTTAATATTTTTTGTTCGAGAGTCTAATAGGCTTCCTTTAACCCGTTCACCGATCCCATTCCTCTCACGATAATTCTCTATGAATGAGTTAAAGGACGCTCTCATATTATGAAAACAGAGAAAGATTTCATCGAAAACATTCTCAATTGATGGAGATGTCGAAATTAACACGTTAAATCCAACGCCCGAGTATACTCGGGACGACCTCCTAGGCTGTATTTTCAAGCCCAGTATTTTATTCTAAGGGACAGTCTAGTCTATGTAGGTAAGTAAGTAGGCCATGTAAGGCGCATAGAGGGTAAGTATTGAATCTCGCGTCAAGCAAAAAAAAAAAACCCGCAAATTGTCGCGCAATTTGACGCAGCCGTCAGGACTCCTGGAAAACTACGCAATAAGTAGAGGTAGCGCTCGAGGTCAGATGTTTTCTCCATTACGAAGAGAAGGGGTTCAAGCAATTTTGTGATCGCTTTTCATGCATGAAAGTTCCTTTTTTCACTCCGGAGGGTTACGGGGTTCCTCACTCTCGGAGTCAGGAGTCTCCGCATTGACTTGCAAGTGCGAGTCGTTATTCATTGCATAAAGTGACGAGGTTAGCTTGTAGCTGTCGGCAAAAAAAAATAGCCCTTCGACGCGAGACGCCACGACAAGATGAAATCGGATCGGATGAGGCGATGAGAAGCACTGACGGTCGTTGTGATCTTCGTCGTTTAGGGGAGGATGGATGCTGCGAGGGGATGGGAGGAGGAGGAGGGGAAGACGACCGTCTCTATCCGCTGGGAAGTCCCTATCGAGTTCAACGATTCGCGGCCAACATAAGGGAAAGAAAACGGATGCTCAGGTATTGTACCACGTCAGTATTTTTTCCTCATCGTCACCTCACTGTATCGTGAGAAGAGAGAAAACCCGGAGACAATCGCCCGCTTCTCATGATCTCAACGGAGAGAGAGAAATGAAACGCGAAAACCTCTTTCGTCCTCCATTCCCCGCAGCATCAACAGCGCATTCGACGAGCTGCGGGTCCACGTCCCGACCTTCCCCTACGAGAAGCGACTGAGCAAGATCGACACCCTGAGACTCGCCATAGCCTACATCGCGCTTCTCAAGGATATCCTCTCGTCCGAGATGAACCCGGTCACGTTCGTGGCGAAATGCCTTCGAGGCGAGGTCAAGGCTTCTCGGGTCGCCGACTGGAACACGAGCGGTGAGTGGAAGATCCCGTTCTTCACCAAAATAAAAAAAAAACCCTGAAAACTGAAGATTGCACTGCGGAACAGACCGAGCCAATATTCGATGGGCATATTCGATTCGATGGGCATATTCGATTCGATGGGCATATTCGATTCGATGGGCATATTCGATTCGATGGGCATATTCGATTTCATGAAGTGAAGCGGAGGCCATTAATCGCGCATCTTGCGTGACTTTTCCAAATGCACGGTTTTCCTAAATCGTTAATATTTCTACCGATATTGATTTTTAGACTTCCATGCGGCTGTTTTGTCCGAACAGATTTGACGGCTCGGCTGACGTGGATCAACTGGGAGAACCTGGGCGTGAATCCTAACTGCAGGGCCGCATTCGCTGCGCTCTCCTTTGTCCATCAGGAGCGGGAGCGGGGACACGATGAGTGAGTACTTGCTGGTACTTGATGGGTACTGGGAGTTTTCTTCTTAGAGAGGAGGATCTGGGAATGTTTTATATCATGCTGTGTTATGAATTTCGTCGATCTCGTATGTCAATGCTAGTCATGTTGTTCGTGCAATAAAAGGAAAGTTTCCTCGAAAGTTTTCTCGTTCACTGAAGGATCAGGAAAACGGCCAGAGAAAAAAATTCGGTGTTGGTCTGGTGCAAGGGTTGCGTCGGATGAAGAACGGTTGCACTGCCAAGATTCAAGGACACCTAGCTTTTCGAGAACGCCCGATGTTTTTCTTCTAGATCGGGAATCTTCTCGAAAGAAAGGTGAATACCCCTCAAAGGGCGTTAAGGCGCATTAAGGGTATAAATGATGGGAAGTATGCGATGAAATGTCTTGTAAATGCCACGCATGCACGACCGAATGTTGTTTTGTTTTGTTTTTGTTTGTTTGTTTTTTTTTTTTTTAAACACGGAAACGACGTATTTCCACGATGAGTTCTGGAGCCAGATCATCAATTCATCGTTTCTTGGAGCCGAGCTAGTTTTCAATTGTGATTCGTGGAAATTCCCAGGAATTTTGCGAGGAAATCGGTCGTTGCTTGAAGCCGTTTGCCCGGTCGAAAACTTGCAGGCAAGTTTCGTTCCATTTTGATCCGTTTGAAACCAGTAAAACTCGGGGCGGATGGGGCTCTGTCAATTACTTCTCGGTGGGATTCTGTCCTTATTTTTCATCGGGATGAGCTGGCTCCGCTGGAAATTCCAGCTGAATCGTCAGGGAAAAGGAATAAAATGTGGAATTCGCATGAGACCAGAACTAAATTTCACGTTTTCATTATTTGGTCGCAAATGCGTCCTTTAGATTCAGTTTTTTTTTTAGGTATGAAACACTCAAAATCCTTAGTTTACCGGTTACATTTTTCAATCGCTTCCGAATACGGATTCCTTATAATAATTGTCTTTTAGTAATAATTGTCTACAATATATTTCCTGCCCGTTCCGGTTCGTTCCCACTGAGCTGGTGCTTCAACTGACATCAAACTATGAGGATCTAACATGGGATGGGATCGTGAGAAGCGTGAATTTATGCAAAAATGAGTTTGCGGAGCCAGGCCAAGAAGATTTGCGCCTGTTCACGTCATGATTGATGACGTCATCTCTTCCTCTAAACCGGTCGGCGGACGAGATTCATGAACTATTTTCACCTTGAAAGCGATAGAGGGTCTGGAAAGTGCGTTTGAGTCCTTCACGCACTCAGATCCGCGGGAATCGCCCTCACCAAATCAGAGGAAAAGAATGAACCACTCAACAGCCAACCCAATCGAGACAGAGATGGCCAGATCGCAGATAAGCATCTGGAGGGAGAAGGGAAAGAGGGAAAGGAAGGGGAAGGGAAGGGAAGAGGGGAGGTCGAGCCCCTTCCCCTCCCCCAAGGCCCCTTCGAGAGTATAAAAAGCCAAGGAATGCACTTCCTTAGCCAGTCCTGTGTCGGATTCCACAGACTTCCACATCTTCTACTAAGGGTAAGTCTTCTCTATTGTCCTGTTCATTAGGATGAAGATATTGCTATTGATTGGTGTTTGTTTCCTAGCTCTTCCATAAGTTGCTATTAAAGCATTTTTTTCTCATCGATTAACTAGTGATGATGCAGAAAGTTTTCTTATAGATGTTGACTTTTATAGATGTTGCATGATGACGCTAGAACGGTGAGTACGAGAAATCATCTGACAGAGGTCCTGATTCCATGACGTCTTCCACGCCACGCCACGCGCATGCTTATCTCCATGATCATGTGGAGCGGAAGTGGGAATACATCAAACTTGTTTTTGATCGAATTACGTATGTTAGTGATAGAGAACGACCGGACAACTGCAGGAGCAAGTGATAAAACGTTAGGGTAGTGCGGACCTTACCAGGGTAAGCAGCCATGTGTTTATGGGTAGGATCTATAGACGGCGCCTGAACCCTCGAGGTATGCACCTGTGGTATCGAAATAAGCAAATATTCTTGGTATGTCTCGTCTCCAATCCACACATCGAATGCACTGCGACCGTAATTCGGCGTCTCCCGAACCCAGGTTAATTTTCTAGTGGGAAGTAGTAGGTGTCCCCACCTAAATCCTCCTGAATGGTAAGGCTATTTCTATCGGAAAATGGATCAACTTGCCAGAGTGTTTTCATGAAAATGCAAGGTCGAACAATAGCTACCTTGTCTCGAAAACCGTCTCGTCTTTATTTCATTAAACAAACAAAACTATATTGAAGATTCTACAGGGCAGCATATTTTATTTCAATTTTTTTTTTATGAACTCGCAACGAAGGAATTGAACGAATTTGACCCGTGCTTAGTGCCAGACCAGGAGCATTAGCTGGAAGACTTGCGTTTCCTTCCCTGTCACACGTAACTCAGGGTTTAGGAATGGCCGCGGAAAATAGTCATTTTCTCGTACTGGTCAAACAGTGATTGACTTGTGATACCGCAAAAATCTGAAGGCTTGAAAGAGGCTCGAATATATGAATATTCGCTGAACCCTCTCTACTAGTGAACCCCGCAGTAGTACAGTGCTTATCGAATGAATTCACCCCCCTGCAGTGGGCGGTGGCGCTGCTGGCTTTGAGAATGGAGTGAATGGAGCTGTTTTTCATCCCATAAACAGCTAAACTATCTGCATTTGCGATCCCAGCAAGGTACCCAACTACCATGGACCAGAATGATACCTTGAAGGAGCTTCAAACTTCAAGCTTCGCAAACTGTACATAAACATTTCTCAATATTCCGGAAATCCGAAGATGAGTTACACGAAATTGTAATTTTTTAATCCTTTCTGAATCTTCTCCCTAACCTTGGTTTTCACGGAAGCTTTCTTTTCTTTTCTTTTAGGAGACCTAGGAGGAGAAAAGTTGAAAATGCTTCTTATTGGACACACTACTCAGAGTAGTTGTATTTTCCCTCCTCTGAGTCTAAATAATGATTATGAAATTCCTTCATTAGTCAATGGGTATTATTGATGTGATCAAAATGAATGAGAGAAAGTGACAAGCCCCTATCTCCCAAAAAGAGTCTTTCATAAATTAATACGATTTATTTTGTTGGAAGACTAAGCGAGATTTAAATGGAACACTCAGAATGGATGAATACACTTTCCCTACCGCTTAGAATGTAGGACATAGCGACGTGGGCGAAATCTACCTTGATTAGTTGCTAGTAGCAGTTGACAGCATCCGCAGATGCGTAATAGAAAAGCATGGCGAGTCATAGGAGCCCATAGTAAGAGGGGGGTGAATTCATTCACCCCCCTCTTACTATGCACTGCAGTCGGATAACTCAAAACGGGCCTGAACACTGAACGGCAGGCTGGCGAGCTCTTTCCGATATCGAAAAGTGCTGCCTGTGTCTCCATCGTGTAACACATTTATACCAATGGTTTAGCCGTAGTGGAATCGCTGGTTTTTCCGACAGCCCGTTCGACACGGCGTCTACGGAGTGTCGTCGATTTAAGAGAGGATAGCCCTCTCCCTCGATGAGATAGTGGTGATTCAAATGAGAACTTTGACAAAGGAAAAAACGTCTCCTTCGGCAGGCGTAAGGATTTTTTTCCACGGAACCCCTTATCCCCAATCGGCTCCATCAATACAATCTATTTTAACAGTAATGACTTTGAATTAGACTCGAGCAGAAATTGCTTCAAAAGCATATTAGAAAGGCGTGCTTCTTTAGGGGAATTTATGATACACCTGGTTAAATCCTCTTTTACAAAATTCCTGAACTTTTCCCCCTCCAAATTTCATATAAACTTGAGAAACGGAATAAAAATCATTCAACTGATATATTTCGCTCTCAACAGAAAAGCGGGCCACAAAAGCTTGAAATTAAAATTAATTTAACATCTCAGTCATTGTTATCCTCAACTTTGATTTGTTCGACGAGAACGCTTGCTCGCGAACATGCGAAAAGTGGGACCGAAGTCCATTCTTATTGTCTTGACATGTTCTCGCAAATTAGAGAATTTTATTTCATTGTGATGAGTTGAACTTTCCCTCATGAGGTAGATTGGAGAGTCAAAGGTAAATGGGCAAGACAGCAGCTCGAGCTCCTTGATTTTCTTGTAGTCGAAAAACAAGACAGCAAAACTCATGTAAACCACTCAACATCTTGCTGTACTTGTCAGTCATATTGAAGGGCAGGGGACGATACTATGCAAAGTGGGGAAATGCGAAAACATGCTGTCCTTCACGTCTCGAAAACGGGAGTAGCTCGACTTGGAACGTTTTCATCAGTTGAGTAGAGTTCCTGGACGAACACTCCCTTGACTTGCAGTTTCAGATTGAAGTCGTTTAAATGCTCCATAACGTCCACGGCAAAGGCAGGGCCAGAATATGTGCCTTGAACTTTGGGAAATCTTCATCTTTACCCTTCCATTTCCAAACACATGATGATTCTTCAGCTCCCACGCACTCCCATGTAAACGAAAGCATAGAATCCATTATGAAACTGAGGCAAACGGACATCGCCATATGAGAACATACAGGCGATGGAAAAATCCATACAATCCTGATCTTGCGCCCAGCAACTTCCATTGGTTTGGGTCAACAAGCACCTCAGCAGACAGCATTTCACTATGTGATGGTTCAAGAATGGTTACAATTCTTTGCAGATGGCATGTTCTTTGATGGGACAAGTGTCTCAACCTGGGTGGTAATTGTGTGACAGGATCTAAAATAAATTGTGCTTAGAACTCAGGCCTTGTATTGTTATTTTCCATTCATCCCTCATGTATTCAGGGTAACAAGCCATCCGTTCAACATACAGGGTGTTTTTGTCAATTAGTCACCATTTTAAAATAATATAACTAATATCACAATGGCTCTCCTACAATTTAATTGAACAGGCTGCCAAGTTTTCTTTCCTGCACAGTTGGCAATCCAAACTCATTCACTTACCAACATGGCAAAAAACTCAAATTTATTGAGCATGTCATTTCAAACATCATCCATGCATTAACAGGTTTGTTGTGACCACCAACTAGCCCCATGTGACTTTTGTTGGAGATACCTAAAAGTGAATGTGTTCAAGAGAGCTAATGACTGAGTGACAGTGAGATGCTGAGTAGATTAATGAATGACATGCTTGTATACCTTATACTGCACATGGTTGAGTGTACCTCAAGCTGAACTGCACAGGAAAAAAGTATGCTTTTGCATGCCATTTCTTGTATACATCAAAATATATATTATTTTGAAATGGTGACTAATTGAAACACCCTGCATAAAGCAGACTGCCNGAATTCACCCCCCTGCAGTGGGCGGTGGCGCTGCTGGCTTTGAGAATGGAGTGAATGGAGCTGTTTTTCATCCCATAAACAGCTAAACTATCTGCATTTGCGATCCCAGCAAGGTACCCAACTACCACAGACCAGAATGATACCTTGAAGGAGCTTCAAACTTCAAGCTTCGCAAACTGTACATAAACATTCCGGAAATCCGAAGATGAGTTACACAAAATTATTTTTTTATCCTTTCTGAATCTTCTCACTAACCTTGGTTTTCACGGAAGCTTTCTTTTCTTTTCTTCTAGGAGACCTAGGAGGAGAAAAGTTGAAAATGCTTCTTATTGGACAGAGCAGTTGTATTTTCCCTCCTCTGAGTCTAAATAATGATTATGAAATTATTTCATTAGTCAATGGGTATTGTTGATGTGATCAAAATGAATGAGAGAAAGTGACAAGCCCCAATCTCCCAAAAAGAGTCTTTCATAAATTAATACGATTTATTTTGTTGGAAGACTAAGCGAGATTTAAATGGAACACTCAGAAGGATGAATACACTTTCCCTACTCGAATCTTACATCCTGTATCGCTGCACCCGCTTTAGATGGAACTAATCAACGATCATCGTCAACTGTCGTAGGCGTCTACGCATTATCTTTTCGTACCGCTCAGTATCCTCGGGTATCATTCTCCCCGGTGAATTCATTCGATAAGCACTGCAGTCGGATAACTCGAAACGGCGGACTTGTGACTTGCCGTCCGACCGCTCGAGAAAGGCTATAGCTTTTCACGACGGACACAGAGGTAGCACATTGTGTAAATATGGTTACCAAATCGGCATCACCTTAGCGACCAAAAAGGCTGTCGTCGTTCGACACGGCGTCTACGGAGTGTCGTCGATTTAAGATCCCCCGATGAGATAGTGGCTCCATCCATACAATCTATTTTAACAGTAATGACTTTGAATTAGACTCGAGCAGAAATTGCTTCAAAAGCATATTAGAAAAGCGTGCTTCTTTAGGGAAATGTATGACACACCTGGTTAAATCCTCTTTTACAAAATTCCTGAACTTTTCCCCCTCCAAATTTCATATAAACTTGAGAAACGGAATAAAAATCATTCAACTGATATATTTCACTCTCAACAGAAAAGTGGGCCACAGAAGCACCGAATATTTGAAATTAAAAATAAATTTTAAATAATTTTAAATAATAAATTAAATTAACATCTCAGTCATTGTTATCCTTAACTTTGATTTGTTCCACGAGAACGCTTGCTCGCAAACATGCGAAAAAGTGGGACTGAAGTTCCCACTTCTTATTGTCTTGACATGTTCTTGCAAATTAGAGAATTTTATTTCATTGTGATGAGTTGAACTTTCCCTCATGAGGTAGATTGGAGAGCCAAAGGTAAATGGGTGAGACAGCAACTCGAGCTCCTTGATTTTCTTATAGTTGAAAAACCAGACAGCAAAACTCATGTAAATATCTTGCTGTACTTGTCAGTCATATTGAAGGGCAGGGGACGATACTATGCAAAGTGGGGAAATGCGAAAACATGCTGTCTTTCATGTCTCAAAAACGGGAGTAGCTCGACTTGGAATGTTTTCATCAGTTGAGTAGAGTTCCTGCATGAACATTCCCTTGACTTGCAGTTTCAGATTCAAGTCGTTTAAATGCTCCATAACGTCCACGGCAAAGGCAGGGCCAGAATATGTGCCTTGAACTTTGGAAAATCTTCATCTTTACCCTTCCATTTCCAAACATGTGATTCCCTCCTTCAGCTTCCACGCACTCCCATGCAAACGAAAGCATAGAATCCGTTATGAAACTGAGGCAAACGAGATATATATACGAGATATATATATATATACACATAGGCATATGAGAACATACAGGCGATGGAAAAATCTATACAATCCTGATCTTGCGCCCAGCAACTTCCATCGGTTTGGGTCAACAAGCATCTCAGCAGACAGCATTTCACTATGTGATGGTTCAATTCTTTGCAGATGGCATGTTCTTTGATGGGACAAGTGTCTCAACCTGGGTGGTAACTGTGTGACAGGATCTAAAATAAATTGTGCTTAGAACTCAGGCCTTGTATTGTTATTTTCCATTCATCCCTCATGTATTCAGGGTAACAAGCCATCCATTCAACATACAGGGTGTTTTTGTCAATTAGTCACCATTTTAAAATAATATAACTAATATCACAATGGCTCTCCTACAATTTAATTGAACAGGCTGCCAAGTTTTCTTTCCTGCACAGTTGGCAATCC